>CAJDSM010000377.1:29743-55659 GCA_903981925.1 Ostrea lurida
GTAACGCTGTTGTGTATGAACGCTAGTAACGATGTTCTGTATGAACGCTAATAACGCTGTTGTATGTGAACATTTGTAACGCTAAAACATTTGACTCAGCTGGGCGCTGTTGTGCGTGAACGCTAGTAACGCTGTTGTGTATGGACACTAGTAACGCTGTTGTGTATGAACACTAGTAACGCTGTTGTGTATAAACACTAGTAAAGCCGTTGTGTATCACGCTAGTAACGCTGTTGTGTATGAACACTAGTAACGCTGTTGTGTGTGAACGCTAGTAACGCTATTTGTGTATGGAACTTAGTAACGCTGTTGTGTATAAACACTAGTAACGCTGTTGTATGTGAACACAAGTAACGCTCGTTGTGGATCACCCTAGTAACGCTGTTGTGTATCACGGTAGTAACGCTGTTGTGTATAACGCTAGTAACGCTGATGTGTTATAAAACGCTAGTTAACGCTTGTTGTGGTGAACACTAGTAACGCTGGTTGGTATTGAACACCAGTAACGTCTCGTTTGTATAACACTAGTAAAGGTTGTTGGTGTGTGAACACCAGTAACGCTGTTGTGTATAAACACTAGTGACGCTGTTGTGTATGAACACTAGTAACGCTGTTGTATGTGAACACTAGTAACGCTGTTGTGTATAACGCTAGTAACGCTGATGTGTATAAACGCTAGTAACGCTGTTGTGTGTGAACACTAGTAACTGGTATGTATGAACACTAGTAACCGCTGTTGTGTCATGAACACTAGTAACCTGTTGTGTATGATCACTAGTAACGCTGTTGTGTGTGAACACTAGTAACGCTGTTGTGTATGAACACTTAGTAATGCTGTTGTGGTGACCGCTAGTAACGCTGATGTGTATGAAACGGCTATTAACGCTGGTATGTATTGAACACTAGTAACGCTGTTGTATGTTAAACGTGGGCACTAGTAAAGCTGATCTGCATAAACACTTGTAACGTTATGTGTGAGGATGTTGGCGTGTATCACGCTAGTGACGCCAGTGTGCTTGACCGCTAGTAACGCTTGGTTGTATGGACTCTGGTAACGCGGTTGTGTATGAACACTAGTAACGGTGTTGTGTGTGAACGCTGGTAACGCTGGTGTGGTGAACGCTGGTAACGCTGGGTTGTATGGACTTTGGTAACGATGTTCTGTATGAACACTAGTAACGCTGTTTGTGTGTGAACACTAGTAACGCTGTTCTATGTGACCGCTTTTAATGCTGGGTATGTTATTGAACCTCTAGTAACGCTGTTGTGTATGAAAGCTAGTAACGATGTTCTGTATGAACGCTAGAAGCGCTGTTGTGTGTGAACGCTAGTAACGCTGAACATTGTGCATGAACGCTAGTAACGCTGTTGTGTATCACGCTAGTAACGCTGTTGTGTATGATCACTAGTGACGCTGTTGTGTATCACGCTAATAACGCTGTTGTGTATAAACACTAGGAATGCTGTTGTGTATCACGCTAGTAACGCTGTTGTGCATGAAAACTAGTAACGCTGTTTTGTATGAACACTAGTAACGCTGTTGTGTATGAACACTAGAAACGTTGTTGTGTGTGAACTAGTAACGCTGTTGTGTTTGAACACTCGTAACGCTGTTGTGTATGAACGCTAGTAACGCTGCTGTGTATGAACGATAGTAACGTTGTTGTATGTTAAACATGGTACTAATAAAGCTGATCTGCATATATATTTGTAGCGTTTATGTGTGAGGATGTTGGCGTGTATCACGCTAGTGACGCTAGTGTGTTTGACCGCTAGTAACGCTGAGTTGTATGGACTCTGGTAACGCTGTGGTGTGTGAACGTTAGTAACGCTGTTGTGTGTGCACGCTAGTAACGCTGTTGTGTTTGAACATTCGTAACGCTGTTGTGTATGAACGCTAGTAACGCCGCTGTGTATGAACGATAGTAACGCTGTTGTGTGTTAAACCTGGTACTAATAAAGCTGATCTGCATATATATTTGTAGCGGTTATGTGTGAGGATGTTGGCGAGTATCACGCTAGTGACGCTAGTGTGTTTGACCGCTAGTAACGCTGAGTTGTATGGACTCTGGTAACGCTGTGGTGTGTGAACGTTAGTAACGCTGTTGTGTGTGCACGCTAGTAACGCTGTTGTGTTTGACCGCTAGTAACGCTGATAACGCTGTTGTGTGTGCACGCTGTTGTGTGTGAACACTAGAAACGCTGTTGTGTGTGAACGATAGTAACGCTGTTATGTGTTACGCTAGTAACGCTGGGTTGTATGGACTCTGGTAACGCTGGTGAGTATTACCGGTGATCTATTTGAATGCTGGTACATGTAAGTCTAGTATGTACATAGTCTGTATGAACGCTGTTAACGCTAGTCTGTATGAACGCTGTTAATACTAGTCTGTATGAACGCTGTTAATGCTAGTCTGTATGAACGCTGTTAACGCTAGTAGTCTGTATGAACGCTGTTAACGCTAGTCTGTATGAACGCTGTTTACGCTAGTCTTTAAGAATGTCGGTAACGCTAGCCTGTATGGACGCTGGTCTATGTAAACGCTGTTCTGTCTATGCATGCTGATGTCAGTGGCGGATTTAGGGGGGGGGGGGCAGGGGGCCCGGGCCCCCCCTTTTGGCGACCAAAATTATCATTATGTATAGAATTATAGCTAAATAAACCCCTAAAAATAACTTTAAAAGCCCTTAAACCCAAGAGCTTCCGGGGGCTTCGCCCCCTGGGCCCCCACTTGGACTTCATTGTAGACCTCTAGCCAGCGACATATAGCAGGCCCACTTTTTCCAAATGACCGGGCCCCCCCCCTTTCGACAAATCCTGGATCCGCCACTGGATGTAACTCTGGCCTCTATGAATATTGACAACTGGTTTGTTTGAATGCTGGTAACGCTAGTCTATTTGATCGCCAATCTTTAATAAAATTGACCACAGCACTAGTATTGCAGAATTCTCATTCAGTCAGAAACTTGTCTTTTAGCATCAAGTTGATAGAGAATAGTATTTTTAAACAGACTAATCAGAGTTTCACATTGATCATCTATATCACGCTTTGGTAATTATTTTGTTTTCCTTTGTCAAAGTGTCATTAACGCCCCGAACTTCTGTGGTTTATGGTGTGGTCTTTGATGCAAAAAACGAACACAAACAATCAAACAAACTAATTTACAAGAAAAGATAAGAATTCAGATACAAATTTAGCAGGCAACTGTTCCCCAAAAGAGCTTATAAATAGCTTCGAACTCTCGGTGCATACATATTGAGAAGAATCGGATTAAGTTTCATGGCATTTGAAAGTGTGAGTTCTCTTGAATACTAACTCAAAAATACAGAAAATTCAAAGTAGTATAAACAGAACACAGAAATAGAAGGTTTTGTAATTTGATCTTGTACATTGATATATCTTTAAGGTTTGTCTAGCTGAGCGCCTGCAGGAAACACATGTGTCGTGTCATAGGATTCTATGTCCGAGATGTTATACGTATTTCCATGGATTGATTTCAAGGAAATACAACTCGAACGAACAGAAGGGGATAGATAATTAGAAGGGAAGGTCATTCAATTTATGGAAGATGATCTAGACTTGATAAATTTATATCGATTTAATCAATCAATATTGATCTTGTGTTGATGATCTCTATTTGTATCGGGATTTCCCTTTTCCTTGTCCGTCGATGAAGAACAAAGCGCCACTTTGTTCAAGATCAAGATTCACAGATGTCATCGGATCTATTAGCCACTTGTAGCGCCCAGCGGTGTTGTGTTTCATTCATAAATTCAGAAACAAATGCGGTAGGCGTGTATTGATCAGAGACTTTTGTCCATTCATATTCATGGAAGGTATTTATATAAAAGAATTCAAGACCTCTATACCATAGTTATAGAAACAAAATCATTTGAAGAATGAATTTACACATCGATAAGATTGATTGTCTCTTTATATTATTCAATATATTAATTAGTAGTGCAAAATTGACATCTTCTTATAAATTAAAACACATTATCTTGGCGCAGTACATCGGAAAGTCACAAGATGGAATTAGCAGTGATGGCGCTTCATTAGCAAAGGTAAGAATTGCTATTGGGACGAAATATTAAAAGAACAAAATATATCGGAAGTAATTTTTGGTCCATTTCTGTGCAATAAACTTCAACACATTATGTTCAAGGAATTCAGATTAAATGGATATTGTTAGAATTTTCATTTAGTATAAATATGTTTAGATTTGCATTAATATATTTTTTTGGTGTTACATAAACCTACAACGACTAGAGAAGTGTAATTTTTTTATTTGACATTTGCAAAATTTACTTCTGCCATGGTTGAAATCTTGGCAGATGCATCATTATGTGCTTAATTTCCGCAAACCGACATTGTAATATTTTGACAGAATAGTCATTGAAACATTTCTATACTTTAATAAAATTCAAATTTTAATTAAAAATTATTGTGATCCATACGGGTAAGTGACTCAGCAATGGTTGTAGAGTGGAGATATTCAGAATCAGGGGATATGTATGTGTCTGCAGTATTATCTTTTTTTTCTCATCCTTTCAATTTCTGGAGAGAATTAGGTTAAGTTGATTTAGTAGTATTTGTATGACATAGTTCCTGTTAAGAAAGACCAAGACTACACAGAAATCTGATATGAGCAATAATATTTTGAAATTGACGATTTCCAAATTTACCTTATTTACATGTAGTTTAAAAAATTGCAGTTTTATAATAATTAGGACTCCTGCTTGGCTCGAACGCATGAAGTATAAATCATCAGCCGATACGTGAACTTCTGAGTTACCCAGCTACGCAATTAGGTTTAAAAGGAATTATATACATGTACAGCATTTTGTTCATTCAAGTTTCAAAAGGAAGTCGGCCATTATGACGATGGGTATTATCCCTCCTTAACTTGGAACCCCTTGGACTTCTCTCATGATAATGATTGCGATTTCCACCTTCAAGTTAAAGCCGAATTAATCAAACATTTTTTCAAGTACTTTTTGATGAGCTAAATCAAGAAATTATATCGTTTAATTTCATAGCGAAATTGAAAAAAGTTGATAAAATCTATTTCGGTAATTTATAATGCAATGTAATTCAAACTCGTTGGATGTTTTGATTGGATTTCTTTTCTATATATGTTCCTCAACAGGGATTTCCATAATATTTTGTTATAACATTAACGAAGCATTGTTTCATGAAATTGAATGGGGAATAACGTCCCCCGCTGTGACTTTACACCAGAACGAATTCAGAAACCACTGGTATGAGAATGGTTGCAAATCATGAACTGATCATTTAGGATTGCTATTTTCAAACTGGTGAATTAGTTCACACAAAGTGTTAACAGATTAATATTCCACACGTGTATACAGAGTACAATTTTGAAACTCGGTGATAAAATACAGATCATAAGCTTCATTATTCACTTATATGTGCATGTAATCTGGTGTTAATATGCAGTCCTGTTATACAAGTTGCGAAGGCTAAAATTAGAAGCCTTTTTACCATCTTATAAAATACTCAACGTAAAATGTAATACAGTACTTCAAAATCATCTAATCTGATACTGATACAAACTATAAAAACCTTCTTTCGTTTAGGCTATAAAAAAAAATTTCACACTGTTTTTCTCTGCAATACAGTTAACGAATGGCGCACCTAGTGATTCGGCGATTGTTATGAAGTTACATGGTTGTTTATACTTCAAATAAAAATACAATTGTATATATTGAAAGCAAAGTGTTGCAAAGACACCTATGTTAATAGTATCTGTCAAATATCATCATAGTAGGTACGATTGACAGTTGTCAATGGTAAAAGATGCCGCGCTAGATTAAGGAAATGTTTTTGTAAGTCACGAACATCACACTCTCTGTACGTTCTGGGATTTGCAACAACAAAAACAAGCATAAAGACATTGGCAACAATTCTTAAGTTTATACATGTATTCCAGTTGTGTTTCTCTTTATTATCTTCCCCTAAGGTACGGGTAATAGCAACATCATTCACCGTAGCGAGTGATATCATTATTTGTAAACCTAGCAGTTCGCCAGCCTTCTCTTGTATGCATCTCTATTTTTTGTTCTCTTGATATCTCTATTTTTTGTTTTGTTCTCTTGACATCTCTATTTTTTGCAGCAAATTCTACTCACAAGAAGTAAGAGCAAACAAAATAGAGAAGTAGGAGACGAAAAGTCACAGCTAGTTGATAAGAAAACTCGAGGCTCTCTTTTGGAATATCGGGTTAGTACAATGTTAAGCAATTTTTGCATCCAAGGCAGATATAATTGATCTGTGAAGTCTTTCAAAAACGACTGGAATTCATGTCTGATTGTGACAAAACAAAATCTAATTTAATTGTAAGATTTGTCTACCTAATATTATAAATATACTCAAGGAATTTTCATTTTTGATAATGGAAATAAAAACTGCAATACGCAGTAGACAATTGTGCCATTTTTATACAATAAAACATGCATAATGAATTCGTGCTTTTTGGAAAGTGAGATTTAATTCCCTATGAGGGGGAAACTAATGAACATTTTCTTAAGGGCATACGCAATGTACATTTCACAATTGTTTTTCTATCTCCAATAATGAAGATTTCCAATAATGATAATATTACAGAAAATGCGCATATCATTCAATCCCTTCAGAATAATTTGATGATGATGAAATTATTAATCATACAACTGACAGTGTTTTGTAGTATGTATATGTACAGGTGCAGTGCATTTGCTTTCTTCAAAGAGGTAACTCAGAAAGCAGGTATAGATAATAGTGCAAATTAAATCCTTCATCGTCTGTTATCTTTTCCAAAACCCTGGTAATATAGTCTGATTATTTTCTCAAAGAATATCTAAGGGTACTGTGATTTTAAATTAAGAATAGTTTTGAAAATATATATACATATAACGAATGTTGCGTGTGACCTTAAATGTTGCTAAAACTGATCTTCTTCTTCTTCTTTTTTGTTTGTTTGTTTGTTTGTTTGGTTGAGTTTTTTGTTTTTGTTTTGTTTATTGGTTTGGTTTTTTTTTTGTCTGGTTGGGTGATGGGGGTTTTTTTTTTTGGTTTTTTTTTTTTTGTTTGTTTTTTTGTTTGTTTGTTTTTTGTTTGTTTGTTTTTTTTGTTTTTTTTGTTTTTGGTTTTTTGGATGGTCCAGGGGATTCGCTATAACAGTGTTTTACTGTAACGAATAGTCTCTTTATATACAAATACACACATGTATATTGGATATCCAATTATATTCACCAGATTCCGTAGATTTGGACATCTATCTACCAAATTTTCTTTTCTTTTGTAGCCATATGTGCATGTGATAATAGACGGGAGGACGGGTGATTCTGAAGGCCCGCTGTTCCAGACAGATGTCGCTTTATCCCCGGGCATGTCGTTGTATGGCGCAATAGCCCAGGCCAGCATTCGATTTCGTGTAGAACGCCCGTGTATACAAAACCCTTACCAAATGGAGGTAGAATCTCTCAGTAGGAACTGTTATACTGTTGTGAATGTCCCTGGCCTTTCCACCGGCAGGAATACCCGATGGATAATAAAAATCGTCAGGAGAAGAGGCAGGGTAAGACAACTAGGCTTCACTATTTGTATAGGAAATGATTTCCATTCCATAACCACAACCTCTGTTGTAACTATGATTAAGGCATATATATTTGGTCCCCCCCCCCCCCAAAAAAAAAATCCGTCATCTGAATTTTTTGAGCGATATTTTTTTTTTCAAAGTTCTTATGTGGAAAGACCCGGGATAAGATCGTACTGGTATTCACAACCAATTCGGGGGTGATATTATATATAGTAAAAAAAAAAAATAAATTCTAGAAATTGAATACTTGGTACAGTGCGCTCCATTTAAAAGGAGATTATGTAATTGAGAAATTCAGTTTTATTTTTGAAAACACATGAAAATATGAAGAGCGACATTTCACGCCAGCATACTTCAATGGGAAGATTTCAGCTTCTCCATTGTCAACTCCCCATATTTATGTGGCAACATTCCATCTTATCACCTGCATATGGTGTGCATGCCTCTCAACTTATTCGATACGCAAGAGCTTGTTATGCTATGATCAGTTTGTAAATCGAGGCAGTCTTCTTACATTGTACAAACAAGTTGTTGTTTCTGGGGTTTCAACGTAACAGTCACGTTGAAAAACAACATTTCGCAAGCTCTGTGAGAGTATAACCTACCGTAGGGTCTAATGCTGCCTGACGTGTTTCACAGCAATATTGTTAAACCATTCTTTATACACTGACTTTGAATACAGATTACTCCGTCCACCTGATCTAGACAATGGGTTCACGGCCGATGCTTACTCCTCCTAGGCACCTGATCCCACCCCTGGTGTATCAGGGGTCCGTGTTTACCCAGTTCTTGTTTTGTATTCTGTTTAGGACTCTGTTATATTCATCTTTTCATGCAGCGCGATAGCACATCATGAAAAATACTCCGTTGTGACGTGTTGCAGTTCATGCACTCATGTATTAAAAATGAGAGTAACGTGCTTCTTGAATTGTGCAGACGTAAAGCATCGCAGGTTTTTCAAAAAAATATATTGATAATATTCACTGAATCTTTTCTTTATATTTCTTTTGAATTGACATTCCTTTCATCATACAAAGAATACATGTTTGTTGCAAACTAGTTAGATCCGGGTTTTTAAAACCACCAGTCCGCGTTATCATTACCAAATATGGAGCGTCGTAAAGGTCATATGTTACATTGGCTGTTCCATTTAAAGTAACGAATTGGTCGACTCAACAGTATGATATTTCAGTACTTAAATCTAGTATCTACTTTTAAGAGATACGTGTATTTGAAAACATAAATATAAACAATAAAATGTCTTTCGTTTTGTTGTTTTATCGGATGATGAAGGAAGCAATCATTGCAGAAAAATTGTCATTACCCACTTACGCGGGTTATGTTTTTCTGCAGTGCTAGCTACCTTCATCAATAAGCGAAGATAACGAACAGTGATCAATCAATCGTAGGTTTCGAACAGAATACAAACAAGAGTTAGACAAACACGAACCCCTGGACACACCAGAGATGGGATTAGGCACCTAGCCTAGGAGGAGTAAATATCCCCTGTCGACCGGTCACGCCCACGGTTAGTCAGCTGTCTAGATCAGGTACACGGAGTAATCCGTATTCAAAATATGTGCATAAAGAACTGCTTAACAATTGCTATGAAATATGTCAGGCAGCATTTGACCCATTGGCAGGTTGTATGGACAAACTAGATCGTTATATTTGCAAAATGCTGACTTTAAACATGACTGTTAAAAACCTGCAACAGTAACTTGTTAAAAGTAGCCTGTCTCGATTCAAAAACTGATTATACGCAGAACGAGCTCTTGTGTATCGAATAAGTTGAGAGACATACATGTACACACTATATGCAGGTGATGATGGAATATTGCTACATCAATATGGGAAATTGGCGATGGAACATACTGCATACGCATATTGTTCAGAACTGTAACCATTCGTGAAGAAATGGTTTATTTATCATTACAATTTATAACGACACCAAAGGTAAAAGCATTGCAAATGATGCGAGTGCTTGCGTATATACTTATAATATGAATGCGAAGCGATATATAAACAATACGATATTGCCTAGACGTTTAATCTCATGGCAGAATTTAACGTAGAAAACTATATATCATCATGAAGAAAAAACAATTTGTAGTTATGTGAAATTAACGGCACAGTATACAGCTACTAGATCAGTAGATTGCTAAACAATGAATGACATTTATCATAATATGCTAAACATTTTCCCGAGTTTGCCCATGATTAATGAATTTAGATACCCCAATGAACTAATCCAACTCCCGATATTACACCGAATGAAGAGGTAGTATTCTCTCTGACATAATAATAAAGCGATCAAATAACATTGAAGAGACTGGCGCTGTTGGAGACCCATCCCAAAGACATATAGTGTAGAAACAGAGACTAATTAGATATATAGTATTTTACAGTAATATGATTACCTGTATAGCTAAATCTGAAAATGAACTGGAAAGCATGGAATTCTCATCGCCTAGACGTACATATATGCATGTACTTTATCATTTCATAATACTTAGAAAAGCTCAGAAACTGGGATCACACCCCAAGATAAATATTGTGAATAGATAATAAACTGTGTGCATACGATTACGAAGTAGCCCCACCCCCAAAATACAATCAGTGAACAAAGAACCTAGAACAAAATCACAAAACATCGAAATTACAAGCTTGTAACATTTACCGTATCAATTGATTTTTCATGTTCTACTTTATTAGCTCCATTAGAAACAGATATATAGATTACATCGTTATAAATCTCAAAATTACCCTTTAGTCTAAGAATTGAATCCGACAGTAATAAAGAATCATTATGTAAAACTATATGATGATTAGATCCTAAATTTAGCCTTTGAAAGGTTTGAGATGTCAAATATTTTTCTTGTTGAAACTATGAATAACTTTACAACCAATTTGGTAATGTTCATTTCTTGTAAATTAAATTTTATCGTTTGTCGTCAAATGAGAAGAAACAGTCATTTTTTAAGTGCATATTTCAGTATATTTCAAAAAATGTAGAGACAAGATAATGTTTCAACTAATGGTGTATCTTGACGCTTTAGCAGATCTATGCAAGGCGCACTTGGTCATGCTCTGTATCTATACATTTTTTTTTCCTGAGAGAAGGATTACAAACATGCTTATAAAGCATGAATTATATCAGAAAATTCACTATCGTCAGCAAAATTAAATATATTTTTTCTCCAAGAAATTTAAACTTATTATGGGAGTCATAGGATCTGTAAAATAAAGCAACCTAATTTCATACCGGTATTTTACAATTCATATTTAATCATTCTTTATTCTCCACTATGCNATAAAGCAACCTAATTTCATACCGGTATTTTTAATCATTCTTTATTCTCCGCTATGTAGTTACCATTGTTTCAGAGCTAATTCTGTTGCCAAAATTGCATAGATGTCTGTCATATTGTATTTCTGTCGCAAACACCCTTATATAGATTCTCCAGATAGATTAAGCCAGCAGATCAGGTTAGGGATACGTCATTTTACGGCTAATTGAGTAGTATCGATTAACGTTAATTGATAACGCTTCACCACGTTAAACTCGCTCACTGCCTATTACCGGTTCGCATCGTATGGTATTCCCGATGATCGGTATCAGGAATTATATTTTAATGGTATTTCCCATTACATTTGGCGCATTAATTTTATGAGATGTCATACTGCCCACCGTCATAAACCAATTCTGCGTTATCAAATACGCTCTTGCTAAACTAAACATGACTATTCCAAATTAATTCCTTGTAAACTCCATTGCAAATGTTAAAACTGTGGTCCTAAAGCAACTTTTGAAGAGTATTTCATACATTAATATAACGAAATACAATTCATTTTTGAAAATACATGAGGGTACATGTATGTTGAGATTTTTAACAAAGTCGCCAAACATTGCTGACAAAGTGTAAATACGATTTTAAAAATTTTATTCTCCAAACCCCTGTGCATGAAAAAAAAGTTTTTAAAACCTTTTTTCATGCACAGGGGTAAAAATAAAATTTATGGTGAATATGTAAAACAATGGAGGTATCGATATAAAAGCATACGTAGCTGTAGCATACTCATTAGTATAGTTCCCAGACACAAGCAATGTGCGCAGCGGTTTGTGTAGAAAATTCTCAAGACAATACGCAAGGGAGGACGCCATTTTGCGTACCCGCTCGCTTCAATCGTTATTCTTTAAATAATTCGAACACTCACGTCAGTTAATATCCATGAAGGAATATTTTTGTCTAATTGTTAAAACTTTTGTCGCTTATATTCATTGGTTTCATCAAATTTTAAATGTAAACTTCTCAAATTGACAACTAAGTGGCTTCTGCAGAAAGCAAGTTGTCCCTAACTATCACTCGCGCTTTCTCGGGGATTTTAATAGGACGAAGACATGCACAGAGTAGGTTTTTTTCTTCTTCAGAACTCTCTTATATTAAAACTATCAACTAGCGCCAGTGTTCAAATTTAAGATTTTAAGTGAAAAAATAGCGCTTGAAGCGAACCAGTAGAAGGCAAAGTTGAGTCCTCCCTTGTGTATTTTTCATAGGGGGCGGGGTGAGATTAATTTGTATACTAGCGGGAAAAAAGAAACTGCATTATAAAATTTAGTTTAATTTTTTCTCTATTTATTGTTTATATTTATAAAATCTAAATAATCGATAAAGGTGATGTTTTTGAACAATATCGGATAGTACCCGACTCAGATGCACGGACTTTTTCATGAACATGTTATTTATAGAAGTGTTCGTACGCAAAGTTTTACTGGCCAATACTGATTGGAGTAAGAAGTGTAAAAGATTTGTTTGGACACTATTCGTTCATGAAAGCAGTTTAGTTTTGAAAAAATTACTCTTCTGGCATGTCAAGACTCAGCGAAAACCAACTTAATCATGAGGTTGGGATGCTTCAAGCTGGAATGGCACAACACATCGAAGCAAAACAATTTAGAGTTCATCGGAACACCATCCAGTTATTATGAAGACGTTTCCAACAATCTGTAACACTCGGGATCGACCACATTCTGGGTGTCCTCGTGTGACGTCGCATCGACAGGACAACCATATTATACGTGTGCACCTAAAAAAATTGTTTCCAGAGAGCAAGTTTGACTGCTTGTAGCATCCCTGGACATCGACCGATTAGTCCAAGAGTATGTGTGAGCACAACATCTGACCAAGCGGTGCGCCCAATACTGCTTCAGCATCATTGTATCGCTAGACTAGCGTGGTGCAGACGACATCTGCAATTCAGAATACAATATTCTGTTCACTGATGAATCAAGATTTCATTTGGATACCATTAACGGCCGTTGTAGAATGTATCGTTGCATTGGTGAGCGGTACCAAAACGCTTGTGTTGTGCAATGTCGAAAATTCGGTGGAGGTAGCGTTATGGCGTGGGTGGAATAACAGCACATGGAAGAACCCCTCTACAAATTGTCAATGGATATCTCACCGGTGTACGCTATCGCGACGAAATTATTCAGTGTCATGTGATACCTTCCATACAGACACAGCAAAATCGCATCACTCTGTAGCAAAACATGTTGAACGTATAGTCAGGGACTTTTTTGTTCAACAGAATGTCGATGTCTTGCCTTGGCCAGCTGTTTTCCCCGATTTATCGCTGATCGAGCACGTCTGAGATTAAATGAAACGACGTCTACGCCGTTTATCAAATCAGCCAGTGACATTGGCTGATTCTGGAACAACCTCCCTCAAGCATTTCTGAACACTTTTGTGGCATCAATGAGGTGTCGTTGTCAAGCATGCGTGGGTGTAAATGGTGGTCACACGCGTTAATTCAACTTGGAATACCAGTGTCTTTCGAGTGTGCTGATATTGACGTTATTTGACGTTAAGTTTAATGGATTATGAAATGTTGTAGCGAAACACTTGTTAACAGTATTACAAGAAATAAAATTTGTTCATTGTTATTATTTCTTTTCTTTTTTTTTTTTATTATTATTTTTCATTATTAAATGATGCACAATTTCTTTTTTCCACTAGTACATTTTCAGTTTGACCGACATTAATAAATGTTGGGTCAGGATAATAACTGAAAAAACAAGAGAGACGTTTGTAAACATAATTATTATTAACATAACACAGTTTACTAAATTCAAATGCTGGTAATTCAGTTTTTTAAATGAAATAAGAGTTATATGTTCCCAGTTATTTTCTATTTCAATAAGTATAAAAGTATTACCCCCCCCCCCCCTTTCAAGAAAAAACCGCGATAAATTTTCCCATTTGAAAAGGAGAGGGCTGTTTTACAAAAATGCAACAAAATCACTGTCAGAGCTAGTTGTGGCAACATTTTCGGCGTCTTTTGATTTACATATTGCTACAGCTAGTTGTTGCTACATGTACATTTTGACCGATGTCTACACATTGCTATAGCTAGTTGTTGCTCTACATTTTCATGGATGTTTCTCTACATGTTTTGTTACATTCTGACAGGTGTTGATGTACATCCTGTTATAGCTGGTTGTTTTATATGTTGTCATAGCTATTTATTGCTACGTTTTACATCTTTTGATATAGCTAGTTGTTGCTATATTTTGTAGGTTGTATACGAGGACGAGTGCTTGCCCAGAGGGAGGATAGCGATGCGAGGTGGGACAACAGTTACCTTCACCAAGAGCAGCTAAAACACCAAGAGTTAGAAAGAAGATTGCTATATGTTCATATGTTGCTTTATTAAAATGATCAAATCGTTTTTCTTTGTTTTGATATTGCTGCATTGAAGTGTTAATATATGCCATTTGACGTTTAATGCAAAAAAAAAAAAAGCAAAAAAAAAGCATAAAGCTCCAATAAAGAATTAAGTAAACCCACAAAACGAGTTTCTCACAATAACTCGTAACACCACTGTTGGAGACCTAAAAATGAGAAAACCGTGCAACAGTTTTAGATCACGTTCATGCTTGACAAAACTTATAGTAGTAGAAAAGTTTCTATCTTCAACCGATTTATCGTCAGTACTCGTATATATATGCGAACTTCCCTTTCTGCAACGTGAACTTGTATCATTTTATGATGTAATACAAATTCTTCTATACGAGAATTTTACAGCAATTACTTGAATTAATAATCAATCAAATTTCACACACATCTTTGAATTTTAGTTCTATTACATTGTCGTCTTGTAAAGAGGTGTACTGACTAATTATTAAAACCTGATTAAGCGTGGTAATCTTTCATTTGACCATAGCAGTCGGTTCATCCTTTGCAATTAATGGCTTTGCATCTTGTATAAGGGAGCAGTCAATGCTGTTTTTCCCAAAGATTATGTACAGGGACCCTTCTTATTTATTCTCTCTTCAATATTAGTGATATTTGTATAATAAGTATTTTTACAGATAATACTTTACTATAAGATGTTATTAATAATGATATCGCAAACTTAAGCATTGCACACTGGCTAATAATCTAAGAAATGACTTGTTAAAATCAATGCTAACAAAGCCATTGGTATTATTTTCCTACGAAAACATTGTTCACCTTCATATAATTTTTGTAAAAAATGTGCCATCTATTAATCGCGTTTAAAAAACACATACACTTTTCGTAGTTTATAATTTCAAAATGATGTCATTGCCCATGTATTCCATGATAAACCTATCAAAATACATCTTCGCAAGCCAAGTGTCCGATGCGATTTCGCTTATCTCTAATCTTCCCCCTGCAATTTAGCTGGAGTTTCAATATCTGCGCTTTGACTTCCCCAAGGCATCAATCAATCGGCCAATCATACCGTTCGGTTTTGAGTTTATCACAAACATCTTACATTGATCTCTTGTCTTAAAAATTGTATACCAAATTTTTCTCAAATGTATTTCTCTTGTCATCCGTCTAACCTCCATTTTGTAAACATTACACACAGACTAAATATTGATTGCCTAGCTTTGTTTCCTCAAGAGCGATAACTCGAATTGTCCGTCTAGATTGGCAATCAGTCGCGATAAACTCTGGCCAAGGGCGAGATCTAGAGTAAGCCGAAACACTTGGCTTGCGAAGATGACCAAAATACTAAATATTAGAACTTCGTATGCTTAAGTGCAGGGTAAATCATTTAGCATTTATTAGACCCACAGACAATGATATCGCTTAGGTTCAAATTTAGAATTAAAGAATAAAGGTATGAAACTCTAAATATAGGGTACATGTACCCAAGTGCGCTAATGAATAAGCAATAAACGAAATGGTATAGAATTCCTGAAGAACTCGATATAAAGGACACCACAGAATCTGACAGATCTGCTTCATATTTGGATATTTTACTTAATATTGACTCTAATGGCAGACTGACAACTACACTATATGATAAGCGTGATGACTTTAACTTTGCAATCGTCAACTTTCCCTTTCTATGTAGTAATATACCACTATCACCTGCTTATGGTGTGTATATCTCGCAGTTGATTCGATACGCAAGAGCATGCTATGCGTATGCGGATTTTTTAAAGCGAGGCCAACTATTAACAAAAAAGTTGAAGTTGCAGGGTTATAACGAATCTCGTTTAAAGTCATCATTTCGCAAATTCTACAGTCGCTATAATGACCTTGTTTGCGATTACAAAGTATCACTAAGTCATATGTTGACTGATTTGTTTCATACCATTTGTTAGACTGTCATTTTCTTACTAGATTTGACTACGGGTAATCCCGTTTACTTTATTTCGACTACGGGCTCACGGCGGGTGTGACCGGTCAGCCGAGGATGCTTACTCCTCCATGGCACCTGATCCTACCTTCGCTTTGTCAGAGGTCCGTGTTGCCCAACACTCGATATTGTATATGTTTTTTGGATTATGATTACGTTTAACACGATGTTACCTTCACCTATTTGTATTCTACTCTGTATTCTTATATAATCACACATAATCAATCTACATTATTACCAAAGTTCATCCCGAAATTCCATATACATGTACTTTCCAGATATACAATTAAGAAATTTACTGAAATTTTGGCTGGGCTAGGACAATTGTATCACTAAACAGAATGTCTGTGCATTGCTACATTGTACATGCTAATATTACATGTACTCGTATATAAAACGTACAACATTATCATTATCATGTTGAATTTCTTACTCCAATTTATAAACTGAAGTCTGCAATAGCTCCAAGTGACTAAAAATGTAAATCCGTCTGCACTTTACTAATCACAGCCGTTTTGACCGGTGCCAGTAACTACCCCAATTTACCTCATCATCACAAAATTGTCAAACACCTGTGTTAATGTAGTTTGGATAACAATAGACATGATATGAGATGTGTATCTTTAAAACTTCATGTTATTAGCATATATAATTTATATACAACAATGAATTACTTTTGATCAAAATTAATATTTGAGTCTTAAAATTTTATGGGCCCTGGTATCATATTGGGGTAACTAGTGGCCATGAAAAGTGAAAGTTTTCATTCACTTTCTATGACGGACTTCTTTTTATGAATTGGGTAAAACGAGTCAATTTAAAAAAAGAATGTTATTTATTGTTGCACATTTTATTAGCATATTTATTGCAATTTACAAACACTTGTTACATGTTTTTGGGACTATGATTACGTTTAACACATTGTTTGCTTCACCAATTTATATACACCAGTTACATGTAGTTAGAAGTGACTTCAATTTTTGATTTATTGATCTGGGTTATGTATATGCGGAGGTTTATTCGATTCCGTCAACGTATACGTCGTTATTTCCGGTATTGTCAGTTTTGTATTGTCGCGTCAAATAAGCATTACGTCGAAACGTGAGAAATCAGAAAAACCTAAATGGAAAACAATATAGACAGTTCTCTGCCTACTACGGGCTGTTCGTTGCTGCCTGACACGGAGAGCAGAATTTAGACAGTTCTAAGAAACCAAGTAGTATTTATAAATTTACAAAATTAGTGTATTTCTTATTATCACGCTCAAACACTTCATTAAGTGTACTTTGAGATACTCTTTCTTCTTTGGCCCTGAAGACTTTTGGTAATACCTATTACCTTCCGTCAATCTCACTGTCCTTCGTATGATAACTCAAAAATAAAAGAAATTTCTTTTCAATAATGGTAAGTAGTTTTTTAGGTACCAGAAAATGGAGAGAATGCAGAATTTTGCCACGATTTACCCAAGAGCTTCTGGGGCCTTAACCGGCCCCCATACCCCCTGTCGTAAGGCCACTTCTTCGAGGTGGACAGGATCGGTTCCCGACCTTGCGTGCATATCATTTATAGCTAGCTACGCCCCTGCCGGGAGGTCGTGAGTTCGAGTCCCCTTCATGTCATGGCCGCGTCATTTTTACCTAAGACGTGAAAATAGGTTCCGTGATTGCTCCTTCGCCAAACGGGTCGGCATTTAGAAGGGAGAATCACGAGTGTTCGGGCTATGTCCTTTAAAATGGAGGTCCCATGTCGTGACAGGTATTATAAGGCACATTAAAGAACCTCACCGTTTCGGCCATTATCTAAATTCGTGGAACTTCAGAGTGAGACGTAAAACAACCAACCAACCATGGTCGTGTAGCGAGTGAAGCGTGGTGGGATTATTCCAGCGTCATGAAAAGTAAATGAGCGAGCTAGAAGCTTTCTAGCACACTGCTAGAAGATTTAGTTCAGACAGTCGCGATTTCAAAGGGTAAATATTCTTAAAGTACAAAAAATGCTGTAAGAGATGCGAATTAATGACTTGTGAAAAAAAAGTAATCAATTATTTACGATTTGCACTTCCTGGTACAATATATAATTATTGAACTCTTAGTGGTTGGTCTGTATTTGGAAATGCTAGGTATCATGCAGGCTATTTATTAAAATTTTATAGTTAGATATGAAACATGAACATTATATAACTCTACATTATACGTGTTCTACATTAAATACATGACACTAAATTGAATACATGACGAGATTGACGACTAAAGATTGTAAGATGATGTGAAAATCTACGACTTGTCGGTGGGGTAATTGGACTAGCTTAACCAAGAATATGCATTATTATCGGCCGCAGTCCTGAGCGGTCGATCTATTTGTGGTTGTCTTACAATGTGCGTATGGGGAAAGGGGAAGTCTTTGTTTAATGTTTCGATAAAATGATTATCAAAAATATGTGTAAAAGTTCTGAAAAAAAGGTTTTAGAAATATGTATGAATAAAAGTATTTAATAACTGTAATCAATGTATTTCATTCTTATTCATTATTTAATTTACGATTACATACGAAGTTTTTACAACAAGTACTCCCTAAAGACCAGGGTGTAAAATCATTATGTGGTTTCCAGATATTGATTCTATAAATGAATAGATAAAAACAAGATATTTTGCTTTGAATATGCTGCGGCTTCAAATATTTAATTTTTGTATATTTCGATTGATGCTTTATGTAAAATATCAATCTGCAAATCAGATTTGCATTCAACATAGCCAGTCCAGCAAATGATTTAGGAAATGAATCTTACATTATTTCGGGTGATGAAGGTATCATTTAATTTTATTTCACGTGATCACCTAGCGCCGATTCTCATGGTTAAAACACCTTTTAAGAATTGATGTGATTTTTCGATCACGTACCTGAACAACGATTCAAGTCTAATTGACATTGTTTTTGTTGTTTGAATATAAAATTAAATGATAAGAAATAAACCTTTTTATTTTTTCGGGTGATATGCAGGTTATCACCGGATTTAGACGATAAACTTTTCATCAATGCTCTTCGCGCATTGATGAATTTTTACCGTCTAAAATTCGGTGATACCTGCATCACCCGAAAAAATATAAGATTCATTTCTTATATCCATTGCACAATGTAAAAGTTTTCCGTTCCAATGTGCAGTGGACCTTCATCACCCGAAAAATATAAAATTCATTTCTTATCATTTTATTTCATATTACAATGACAAAATAAATTTTTATCAGACTTTAATTGTTGGATTATTTCTCGACATATGCCCTCAAATGACCTAGATTATGTAAATCGATCGCGCAAGAATGTACAGTCCAGTGATGACGTGAAACAGATGTATTTAAGAAATAGAAAATAATTATGTCATGGGACACAATTATTTGCCACTCCGCTTCCAAATAGTATAGCGCCGTATTTGCGATCAACAGCCGATAATTGGGCCCCTCGCTATAAATAGACGAAAGATCTCCCCTTTTTATTTTTCCAACAGTGTACAAGTTTATATAGACGAAAGTACACATATTTTGTCGTCTGCGTTCGCTAAAAAATGTAAACATGCAGAAAAGAATTTTGTCATTAATTCGCACAAAGTGAACGGAAATTTATTTGTCTAATTCATTAAGGGCTTTGGAAATACCGAGATCTACCATGAAAATTCCGATAGAACAGAGAGGACATCTTTATTCACAGTGATAAAAATTGGGGACAACAGGAAGGTCATGTAGATCTCGGTATTCCTAAAGCCCTTAAAGGTAAACAGGCTTTAATTTTTACGTGTATTCCTTGTGGTAAGACCTTTCTATTGATACTAAAATCATTTAATTTTATTTTAAGTGATTACCTAGCACCGATTCTCAATGGCTAAAACACCTTTTAAGAATTGAGGTCATTTTTCGATCACATATTTGAACAACAATTTAAGTCTAAAGGACATTATTTTGTTGTTGCAATATAAAAATTAAATGATAAGAAATAAATCTTATATTTTTTTCGGGTGAGTGCAGGTTATCACCGAGATTTTAGACAGTATAATTTTTCATCAACNTATCACCGAGATTTTAGACGGTATAATTTTTCATCAATGCGCGTCGATGCAATTTTACCGTCTAAAATTCGGTGATACCTGCATCACCCGAAAAAATGTAAGATTCATTTCTTATATCTTTGACATGGTGACCTTAACATTGACTTACTTTTAGAAAAAAAATTAACATAAGTCCTATCTTTCATATCGTAAGAGACACTGGTTTCATAATTAGCATGTGCTTTTCTTATGAGAAGACCTTTCCAGTCATACCAGATTTGTTGACCTTATGACAATGAATTTGACCTTTGAACTACTTTGAAATGATTCAATTTGTTGCAATCCGGGGGCAACATTGTTTCACAAATACATCTTGGTCCTAAGTACTGTACTATAACAAATGCATGGACAGGTTCAAGACGTAACAAGGACATGGCCTTCACTATATAATGTATCAGATTATAGGGTGGATTCGATTTAGTAACTGACTAGCACTCAATGTTAGTTTATTACTAGTATTTGGTAGTGTGAATTTTACATGTACAGCTTATTCTAAGAATGCCTCATGGAACTCGCACATCTATCAATTGCATAAACACAATTATGAGAGAATTCGAACATCAAGTATAACAAAAAATTTCATCTGACCTCATTTTTAATTACAGTCAAGTATTCAGCCAACTTTTGAATGTTTAAGTGGACCTTAAGCAACGTTACTTGTATAATATACATGTACTAGTATATACATGTAATACCATTTTTAAATTGCCAAAAGTGCATGTGTTTCTTGAAAATGAGGCAATTAGATATTTGTTACAAGAAAAAGCCATGAATTTCCGATATAGATTTAATTGTTTATGCATGATATCAAACTATTTATACAAGCTACTGTAAAGATTTCTTCAAAAAGAAATGTTAAGGATAGTCGATACACTAACCTAATGTGTGTGTGTGTGCGTCTGTGTGTGCGTCTGTGTGTGTGTGTGTGTGTAAGGTTTAGGGGTAAGTGTGGTATATTTTGGCGATAGACTCATGAATATCAGACAACCGCTACGAGTTCGTCCGAATTTCCGGTGTGTGCTGAAACCCAAGGTTGTCAGAGCTGCAGAATGAAAATAACACATCACGATGCTGAACTCCATAATCCGCCATTAGTAAAGATGCGAACTCTTACTTTGTAAGTACCAGTTGACGTCAATGCATGAAGTTGGAGTCAACGGCATCGTTTGATATATTGTTAATGTATCCCTCCAAAAACAGCAAGTACTATGTCTCCTGGGCACGCTGCTTATTATGGAACGCTACTGGTTCGAATAACTCCTTGCCATCTATTTACACTCAATGATCACTTGGCTATTGAACAGTATGCTTTGGGTATGTCTCTGAGGCTTGGAGCCTAGAGTCGCACAACAGAAAAATAGCACGACGTCTTCGAGCTAATTTCTGTCTATGCTTTCTTACCATTTTATGAGTTAGCGCCCATTAAAGGTTGAAAGCTATTTCGATCGATTAAATACACATTTGAGATCAACGCATGGGAACGAGACTGACTCAAATCTGTGTAGCAAAATTGTTTATTAGCGTCATACCTAACCGTGTGGTCCATGAACACTCTCGCTCTATGATGATGTTGACAGTATTTTCTCTCTTCTCGTGCTACTTGATTATTTCATTTGTTTTTCGTGTCATTTGTAAATGGATTTCTCGGTGGGTCATATATAATATTTCTCTGCGTCATTTGAACTCACATAATTTCAAGTACATTTTTAAACTCAACCATATAACTCTTTCTTTTTGATGACCGTTATTACTTTTTATATGTGCAGTTCAGCATGGTAACATAATCAAGGGAATAATACAATTTCGACATAGTGTATATTACCTATGATGCATTATGGTCCTGCTATATGATTAACTTAGAATACATTTTAAGTGATCAGACTGAGGTATTTAGTTTTAAAAGACTCAAGAATTTATATATCTAATGAAATCTCAAAAATGTTCAGATATTAGAAGAGGCACAGCATAGTAACGTGGCTGTTCCATATATTAGCGAAAAACGATCTCATTAGGTGTACAGTTAGTAGAAGAAGATTTAAGAAAATTCGGAATGAATGATAAGACTCTTTAGTTCAACAACCACAGTTCAATTATCATACAGATTATTAAGAGATCTGAATACTGAATAACAGGAACTTCGATCTTATTTTTTTATTAATATACAGGTATTGATGTTCTAGATGCAATATTAGATTATTTATGAATTCAAGTGTGATGGTTTCCAAGTTGCGGATGTGTAATTCGGTTATGACAGCTCTGGTCTAAGTGGCACAAAAATTGATTTCATGTAGGCGATTGTGTAAAGCTCCGATGCACTCAATGGTGGTTCTTATTCCAGGATTATTGGCCTCCACTCGATTTGTATGGGCCTGTGGCGAAGGTTAGATTCCCGACGCTTCATTTCTGGTTATAATATCCGCTATTAGTTTTCCTCGTCTGAAGATTTATTGTGAGCAATCTTTTAGGGGACTGTTCATTAAAGGCGATTGATGCTATATTTAACGCTTGTTTACCTAACCCCCAGAGTTTGATGAACCAGATATGGAGTAAATTATACCGGACTAGATAATTATCTCTAGCCGTTAAACGTATTTGCGCTCATTACGCAGTTATTAGTTTGAAAACACTCTTATATATTACACCTTTATTTTGGTTTCTCCGGTTGTTGGTCCTTGTTTTCTGTAATAATCTCTTTTTAGTATAAATTTTTTTAAAAATTCTAACTGTTCAGACTTAGTATTTTGATGACCTTAGTCCAATAAAAGTATCGGCCCTACTTTAAGGGAGTTATTATGTTGTGTTTATATATGCGAGTATTATCGTTAAACTTGGATTTCTTTCTCACATCAAGAGTTGATTGCACTAATTCAATGGGATCTCCTTAGTTTTTGGGTAGATATTATTTCTTTTTTTAGGCATGTGTTATTGTTTTTGTTGCATCATTGAGCTGGTAGCTTGAAAAGTCTGCTATGTGTAATTTCCATGATTTACAGATATTTGTTGGTTCATTAAGATTTAGTGGTAGATTCCGACATACGCCTCGTTGTTTGTAACTTGAAGAGTTAGTTTCTCGCTCTAATAATTCCCTCTGATCTTTGTCCAGTGATTCAGCCACCAACAAATTCTCGATTTAAGATATCTATCTACTTTGATCTCGTGGTCATTGGGGATGTTGGTTTATATGTATGGATAAAAAGAATTTGTAGGTTTTTGTCTCTAACTGCAACTCTGATGAATTATTTAAGATCGTGTGTTTTACAACATTTACACGTTGGAAGGTTCCTCCTTAAGCCCAATTCGTTATCCATCGCGCCAGTCCACTCCAATTTCAGTTCAGCAAGGTTCCATAGAGCATAACTTTACAATTCTGTATCATTCTTTCAAGGACCAGATCTATATGATTACTTATTTCATCTGTAACAGTTAGTCTAAGTGTTGGTGGTGCATGACATATATGGCGTCGAGCTTGCTCGCAAGGAATCTAGTCATCGTGCCAGAAGATCTTGATCTGCGCTACCATTTGTACAAGTGATAAACAATATAGTACCATGTGCAATGAATACAAGTTTTTGTATTTCTGTGTAAAGCATGGTAGATGTCATATCACAATTTTGTCATTTTTTACTTATACGTTTTTTGACGATTCCACCGCATTTGTGTTTCTGTTAAACGCAGGGTTGCTTGAGGTATAGTAAGTGAGAAATGAGACACAGGGAGAGAATCGCATTGTCTGTTTTAATGTTGTTTCTTTTGGGATTTTCAAGTGACTCATCGTTCTCGTTGTTGTGTGAATTGGGTTTTGGATTCTCATATGAATTGAGTTATCTCATGTATTACATACCAATTGGTTATCGGCAAGATCCGCAAAACTGGAGTCTTATTCCACATCATGCACTACATCTGTATGGCTATAGGATGCTCTTGTCTCATTGTGTACCTTATTGGATTTATATAGTGTGTTGTGCGTGTGTATACATTTTTCTGAAGGCTCGCTCCGTTTTGTACATGAACTTTTTTTAAATTGCCTAGTTCTTCCATATCGGCTTTTAGAAGTTTCTTATTTGAAGAGCAAGGCATTCTAGAGCAAAAGTAAACTTTCTGTTAAGTGACAATTTTTTAACCTTTAGGATAGCTCGTATTGTGAGTACATTCAAGACTTCTGTCTTATTTGTACATCATGCGCGTATTTCGGGAATATTATATTGTTGTGACTCGCTCTCTTCCGTTATGTGTCGTTGTGTTCATTCGCTTGGGCTCGAGTTATTATACCATATTAAGAAAAAATCCGCACCTAAAACTATACCATGTATGGCTCGCTGAGTTTCTGTCATTTTAATTGACAAATAACATGACAAAAGAAAACCAGTAAGTTACATCAAAATTAATGCTGGGTTTAATTTAAAGGATAAAACCGGGATAATTTATGAAGTAGATTTAAGTTTAACATCTTAATGAATATTATAACCATGTGCAGTAGTGCTTATCTCATCTTATTGTTACAGCAAACACAGGGCCGGGTAGGTTTTTGTTTCAACTTCGTCGTGGATTATATTGGCGGTTTTTGTTGACCGGTCAGCACGAGGAATGCTTTACTCCTTTCCTATGTGACTGATCTTACATTTCGCTTTTGTGTCGTAGGTCCGTGTTGCCGCTACACTCGATTTGTTGTTCAGTGGTTTCTGGGTCTATTAGATTACGTTTTAACTAATTTAGTGTACTTCGCCTATTCTTATATTTTAACGTTTAGTGCACAGGAAGGTGGCATAAGAAAAGACAGCGAGATTAGCCAGCATGCCTTAAGGGGGTTTGTTTTAGAGATAAACATGAAATTGTTAGCAATCATTTTACAGAGTCTATTTAGTGAAATTCTTAGGTTCTTTGCCTCTGTTTCAGACTCTAGTATTATTTACCTCATTTAGACTGTTATTTTGGTGCATTTTTCTCGAAACAAGTCTTTGCAGTTTATAAGGAGGAGGTCCCTATTGAACAGATTTAACCTCTTAGCTAAATTTTTAATTTGTTTGACGTCGTGCGGACCGGGCTAAGGCTGGCTGCTATGTCTTACCAAGTACCCAGCTGTTTGGTGTAACTTTGTTTGCGGCAAGTTCACATCAGGCGGGTAGATCTGTCGCGCCATATTTCTTGACCACTTCCGAGATGTATGACTGACTGCATTTCTCTTTGTTACATGTACCACTATTTTGGATATTTTTTGATGCATCAGCTAGATTACAGATTATGCATCTACTCGATCATGTGGATGCTTTTATTTATTTGAATAATCATACTTTACAGATTTCTCTTTTTTATAAAGTATTGCAATAAAAAAATGTAACGCCTTTGAGAAATATCTTTTTTCCGCGGTCCTTTGGATTTGCCTATTTCTTCATACCCATGCATTGCTGTGTTAAGTATACCTTAACACAAATGATTTTCATGTCAGACTAAGCGTATCTGATATGGGTTTTAGTCTTCTCTGTCTTTGAAATAATTACATGAGACAGGTATTCCATTATGATACATGGATTTTTAATCTGGCGCT
>CAJDSM010000378.1:0-20839 GCA_903981925.1 Ostrea lurida
AGGGGATGCTACACTTGCATTGCCTTGTTATGTATGTAGCTTGTTTAAAGGTCACAAGATAATTATGTCTGGCTTGTTTGAAGGTCACAAGATAGTTATGTCTAGCTTGTTTGAAGGTCGAAAGATAATTATGTCCTGGCTTGTTTGAAGAGTAAAAGATATTATGTCTAGTGTTTGACAGTCACAAGATATATTATGTCTAGCTTGTTTGAAGGTCATAAGATAATTATGTCTAGCTTGCTTGAAGGTCACAAGATAATTGTGTTTGTTTTGCCTCGGACTAGAATGTCGCTATGTCATTGGTGAAAACGAGAGTAGCAAAATATAGATGACAACATGGCGGATGTTACATCTTTTTATGCCCCCGGAATCTTTGATTCGGGGGCATATAGTTTTTGGTCTGTCCGTCTGTCTGTTTGTCCGCAAAAACTTTAACATTGGCCTTAACTTTTGAATGGCAAGTGGTGGGACTTTCATATTAAACATGATTGTGTGTTTCTTATGACAAGCCTTTTCTACTGGTACCAAAATTTTTGACCTCCTGACCTTGACGTTTGACCTACTTTTAAAAAACATTAACATTGGCCATAACTTTTGAATGGCAAGTGATGGGACTTTCATATTACACAATGTAGTGTTGTCTTTATATTGACAAGCCCTTTCTACTGTACCAAAATTTTTTCTTGACACCTTGACTTTATAGTTTGACTTTCCTTTTCAAGAAGCCTATACAACATTGGCCATAACATTTTAATGTCTCTGGTAATTTGATACGATTTCATATTTTCACATGACATAATCCTTTTTGGCAATGACTCCTTTTCATGGGCATTGTGGTTTAATCCGGGGGCATCAGTGCTTTCACAAAACACATCTTGTTTAGTATTGAAACTAACTTTTTATCATACTGTGCTGTCTATATTTGGTCCTTGACAAAACAAAACACTTATTAGGTTTGTTACTGACTGTCTACAGAAATATGTCGGGTTGTTCAATTCTATGGACTTGAACAATCCGACATATTCTGCCCCTCCCTCTATGGAATTAATACAGTCATTAACAAACCTAATAAGTAATAGTACAGATCGTTGGGGGTGGGGGGGGGATAATACAGGTCTCTCTAGTGCTCGTTTTTAAACTGTCTTTTGATACATGTATGATGTGAATAAATATGAATGTTATATCTGTGTTTTTAGTAGTGTATAAATTATTGATATTGTTGGATTTTCAGAAAACTACAGAATGGAAGAAACCTACTGGAATCATATGATTGTGAAACTGGTTTTGGTAAGTCTGTTTACACAAGGTATCATTCATAGTATAAGTGTCAGTCTGGTGTAAATACTGGATGTGTACTGTGGGACCAACATAAAAGTCCCCATCTTGTTCTTGATTACAATTAATGCATACATTAATCTCAGCGAGATTCGTCGAGGCTGAATATTTGGACTGATGGGCCTCTTCCGGATGAGGTGTCAGTCCAAATATTTGACCTCAATGAATCTCGCTGAGATTATACATGCATCAATGTTTTCTTTACATCTTTGCATGAAACAAAGTTTAGATTGCTATTAGAGCTTTTACATCATTCAGATTGAATGCTAACGTTACAATGTAGCCTTTTAGTACACCCGTCAAAGACGGGACGTATTATGGTATAGCGTCGTCCGTCTGCCCGTCTGTCTGTCCGGGCTTTGTAGGCTGAACCGTAAGCTCCAGGATCATACAACATTGTACAATTGATCACCATGATAAGAGGAAGATGTATATTGTTTTTCAAGGTCGTGGTTCAAAGGTCAATGTCTTAGTGTCACGTAGTAGGAAAACTTTGTAGGCAGGATACAGACCGAAGCATAAGCTCCAGGATCTTACAACTTGGTACAATTGATCACCATGATGAAAGGAAGACACCTATCGTTTTTCAAGGTAAAATGTCAAGGTTCGTAGCGTCACTTAGTAAGAAAACGTGTTGTAGGCGGATACAGACGAGCATAAGCTCCAGGATCTTACAACTTGGTACATTGATCACCATGATGAAAGGAAAGACACCTATCATTTTTCAAGGTCAAAGGTCAAGGTCGTAGTGTCACTTAGTATGAAATGTGTTGGCAGGGATACAGACCAAACCACAAGACCCAGGATCTTACAACTTGATACAGTTAATTACCATGATGAGAGGAAGATGCCTATTGTTTTTTCAAGGTCAAAAGTCAAGGTCACTGTCAGCTATTAAGAAAACCTTGTAGGCAAACAGAGATCAAACTGTATTTGGGCTAGGACCATCAGACTTGGTACCTATGCACCTTATGCCAAGTGAAAGGAATGCATACTGTTTCTCAATTAGCATGATAATGAATTAGCATTTTAAAGGACAGTACTAACTCTTGCTGAAATTATGAACCCCACTAAAATCTGTTATGGGCATATTATGCCACGTTGGCGTTGCTCTTGTTTCTACTGTTTAGCTACTGTATACGGGATTATTTTCACTTGGTGTTTTTTTCACATTTTTACACTTTGTGATGGTTTGCCCCCATTTTAAATTCGCCCAGACAGTTTCTCCTTGTCTTAGACTCGCCCGCTGATAGGGCAAAAGTGTGAAAATAAAATGGAGGCGACTTTTCCTCGTATACAGTAGTAAAACGTAGTTTATCAGAATTAGGAGACTGCAATATGGAACATAAAATTGGATAGTTAGTAGTGGATTAAATATTTACTGGTGTATAATTTGCCTGTTCATTTCTAGTTTCAGTTTGTGAATTCTTTCCTGTCTCTGTTCTACATTGCATTCTATTTACAAGACATGGACCGACTCTGTGATGTGAGTAGATTTAAAGTAGATTTGACGTAAAACTCATTTGCTTTAGTTGTCTATTATCTTCAGCATTACAGATCATTTCATTCAACAAAACACTTAATAGATATACAGTTTAACTTCGATATCTCGAACACAGATACCTCAAATACCATGATTATGTCAAACTGATTTGGAGGTCCCAACCACCTATTTTCTTAGTATTTTTACCCTTGATATCTCGAATTCATGGATATCTCGAACTTTTATCTTGGTCCCATCGAGTTCGAGATAACGAGGTTCAACTGTAGTTAGCTCTGATTTTAGATTGAAAGAGAAATAGATTTTAGTTGTTTGAATAAACTTGAAACATAACCAATGACTTGATTAATCCACAGCAACTGGCAGCTATTCTAATTACGAGGCAAATTATCGGGAACTTGAAGGAGGCTTTCCTTCCGTACTTCCAGTGGAAGGCCAAGCTCTACAAAATTGGGTACGAAATGACAAAAGATCTCATTCCGGACGGAAAGGCAGTGTCTGCTCATTCCCCGACTTCATCGAATCCAGATTCATTGTCTGCTCATTCCCTGACTTCATCGAATCCAGACTCTCCACAATCTAACGCGAATAATCTAGAGACATCATCAAATCTAAATTCTCAACAATTGAATTTGAGTGATCAAGTGGCATCATCAAATCCAGCTTCACCACAGTCAGATGTGAATACTCGGGAGTTTTGTTCTCCAGATCAGCAGGACGCGAAGGTGTGCGATTCCATGAAGGAAGAGTTTGGTGAGAGTGTTCAGGATTCCTTTGGTGTCAAACAGAGAAGGTCTAATAGCGGAGCAAATTCGGGAGAGGATGTAAGATCTGATTTACAGAGTAAGCAGACGACAGCACTCTCATTTACTCAGGCTGAGGTAGAAAGCGCCATGAAACAGGTACGTGTACAGGTGTGCATGTCAGGTGTTAAATTCAATCACAGCCTTAACTATAGACAAATTCCCAAACTTGTATGAATAACTTATTGCTTAGAACTATTGATTTCCAGAATTCCACAGCTACATCACAACAGCTGATCATTTGAATGATTCAGTCAACTGAATGTACTAGTCTATTTGCATGTACTTGGTTATGCCCCCCGGAATCTTTGATTTGGGGGCATATAGTTTTTGGTCTGTCCGTCTGTCTGTTTGTCCGCTGGAAAAACTTTAACATTGGCCATAACTTGAGAATGGTAAGTGATAGCACTTTCATATTTCATGTGTATTCTTTATGACAAGCCCTTTCCACTGGTACCAACTCTTTTGACCTCCTGACCTTGATCTTGAAGTTTGATCTGCTTTTCAACAACTTTAACATTGGCCATGACTTTTGAATGGTAAGTGATAAGACTTTTCAAATTTCACATGTGTAATCCTTTTGGTAAGCCCCTTCCACTGGCATGTGGAATCCGGGGGCATCAGTGTTTCACAAACACATCTTGTTGTTTTTTTAAAGTAAACACACCAAGTTTTGTAAAAATGCATTGTTGACTGACATATGATATGTGGAATATATTGTGACATATTTGTCAGCCATCTTGCTCGACGAATCATGATCTACGAATGATTTTATTTCAAGGAGGTCCAACTTCTAATCAAAGGTTGGCTCAAATAGACTTTAGATTATTTCAAAATGCCTATGATAAATCCAGTTGTTATTTTAAAGCCAATTACCTGTTCCTTAAATACAAATTAAAACTGCTTTTGACTTTCTGTTCATGCTGAGTGGTGTAAAATCTGTGGATAAATAATGAATTTTGTGTTGACAGTACGACGACACTCTGGACGATTACCTGGAGATGTTTATACAGTTTGGCTATGTCACGCTTTTCTCCTCTGCCTTTCCATTGGCCGCGCTGTGTGCGCTGCTGAACAACGTCATCGAGATCAGAAGCGACGCCTTCAAACTCTGCGTAACCTATCAGAGGCCGTTCGGGAAAACTGTGGAAAATATTGGTGCATGGCAGGTATGGACATTAATTCTCATCATAGGCCACACCACAACCAGCGTCCAGTGTCGAACTCGCGGTCAGTTGTCGGAAACCCACGGTCGGTTGTCGGAAACTCACGGTCAGTTGTCCAAAACCCACGGTCAGTTGTCCGAAACTCACGGTCAGTTGTCAGAAACCCACGGTCAGTTGTCGGAAACTCACGGTCAGTTGTCCGAAACCCACGGTCGGTTGCACTTCTCTTACTTCCTGTGGGACACAATAACACTGATATTTTCACTGGAAGGTGTGTCTCGGCTTCTTAATGTGATTGGTCGCAATACGATTCCATATTGTGATATTCAACTATTGAAAAAGCCCCTTTTTAGCTCACCTGAGCCGAAGGCTCAGTTGAGCTTTTCTGATTAAATTATTCATTGTCTGTCATCGTCGTTGTCGTCGTCGGTATAACATTAACATTTTCCCAACTCTGTCTCAAGAAACCGCTGGGCCAAAATTTCAACTCAAACTTATGGTACACAATCCTATGGATGAAAGGCTTCCAATTCTTCAAATGAAGGACAGTGCTCAGGGGAGATAATCATGAAAATTGCATAAATAGGTGTTGTCATTTTAAAAATCTTCATTCTTCAAGAACCACTGGGCCACGAAAGCCTGAAATGTTATATACAGAAGCTTCCTGATATAGAGGAGATCAAGTTTGTTCAAATATCATGACCGCGGCGGGTACGATGACGGGCCAAATAGGATCAAGTTTGAAACATATGATTATAGAGAAAATCTTCTAAACCTTCACATAAACCACTGGGCCAGGAAAGCTGAAATTAGTTATGAAGCTTCCTGATATTAGAGGAGATTCAAAATTGTTCAAATTCATGACCCCCAGGGGTACGATGGGGCCACATATGGGAATCAAAGTTTTTCATATGTTATTAGGAAAATCTTTAAAATCTTCTCCAACGAACCAATAGCAGCCAGGAAAGCTGAAATTTATAAGAGCTCCTTGAATAAGAGGAAGATTCACGTTTGTTCAAATCATGCCCCCGGGGGGTAACGATGGCCACAAAGGGGATCAGTTTGTATCATGCAGAACATATAGAGAAAATCTTAAAAATGCTTTCTTCTCAAGAACCACTGGGCCATGAAAAGCTGAAATTATATGAGAAGCTCTCCTGATATAGAGACACAGATTCAAAGTTGTACAAAATCCATGATCCCGGGGTTACTATGGACCCCATAAGGGGATCAAGTTTACATATGATATAATAGGGAAATCTTCCTCAACAACAATCCCAAGACCAGCGGGCCAGGAAAGCTGAAATTTATATGAAGCCTTCCTGATATAGAGATTCAAGTTTGTTCAAAATCGAGTGACCCGGGGTACTCAGGCACACCAAATAGGGAGATCAAAAGTTTTTACATCAGATATTTATAAGAGAAAATTTTTAAAAATCTTCTTATCTCAGACACACTGGCCAGGAAAGCTTGAAATTATATGAAATTCTTTCCTGATATAAGTGGAGATCAGTTGTGTCAAAATTTCATGACACCTCGGGGTATGATGAAGCCCCAATAGGGGATCAAAGTTTTACAGTGCAGTATATAGACGAGATAATTTAAAATCCTTTTCTCATTGAACCAGAAGAGTTGGTTTACCTAAAGCTTCTGATAGGGAGATAGATTTACAGTGGTTCAGATATAATGCCTCCCCCGGACACTAGGTAGGTAGACTTTAGTCCACAGCGGTACATTCTAAAATCCCAATACTACTGCTCTTTTATGAAGCACTGTGCTCAGGTTGAGCGATTGTGGCCCTTGGGCCTCTTGTTAAAGCGTTTAGTAGCATAGAAAACAAATATTACTTTCAAAGCAAAGACTTTGACTAAGTTTAGTTATAAAGCTTAGCGAGATGCTTTATCTGCATTTCTGAAGCGGAGGGTTGTGTTTTTGTCTGTATTAAAAGACTGGGGAAAGAAAAAGCCTGTGCTACTAAGTGTTTACTACTGTATACAAGTCTATGTACCAGTCTACATGTTCAGCACTCATAGTCTTGAATGGTAGGTATGTTAAGCTTACCACAAGAACCGGTAATTTTGTCTGTCATAATCATAATATAAACATCCATGGGCGCTGCCATTACTACTGACGATTTGAATTTCAGAAATACTTGCGGCAATTTTCATTGGTCCTCGACAGGTCATGTAAGGTCGTGCATTTTAATGAGTTATGCTAAACATTGGCTCTGTTTCCCATGGGAAGTAAAAGAAGTGCAACAGACTTCGGGTTTCTAACGATGATTAATTCCTTGTTTGAATAGAAATAGAAGAGTTTTGTTCAGATTTTTCGTCAGGGCTATTTATTACTTATAAACTGGAAATTTATAACAATAACTGTAATGCTACCAATACAAGTTTAATAAGTTGTGGAAACAGGTGATACTTTGCCATTCTGAAGCATTGAAACCGTTAGATTTACAGAAAGTCGCCATTTTATGAACCAGACGTCCATGGTCTGTTCTTACAAGTTTGCTGAGTTTCCTCTCACTAGGTTAGCATGGCTTCTTCATTCTGTTTCAGTTTTGTTTGAGGTAGCATTTGTACCTGAAAAATGCTGAAAGTGAGAGAAGAGATGAATAGAGAGTATTACATACTAAAATCCATATCGCATGGCATATCAGCCCGAGTGGCCCCATATCAGCCCGAGGGTTGATATGGGGCCCCGAGGGCTGATATGCCTTGCGATATGGATTTTAGCATGTAATAGTCTATTTATCATATACTGTCAAGCTTAAAATAAGCCGTGGTAAATCATGTCATTTCCTATGTTACAACTCTACAGGGCTGTTTGTCTTGATGTAATAGTGAAAATTAAATTGATGAGTATTTGTTCGTTTACTAAATGTTGCATGAGATATGTGTGAATTTGTTACAGGATGCCTTAGAACTTATGGGAGTCTTTGCTATCATCGTAAACTGTGCCCTGACGGGAGTTTCCGGGCAAGTCCAGAGGATGGTGCCAGGGGCTTCCACTGAAACCGTCATTCTGATCATCGTTCAGCTAGAGGTATGTATCAGGGGCTTCAAGAAAACCGTCATTCTGATCATTGTTCTGTTAGAGTGTGTAGTCAGGCGCGTCGATAATAAACCGTCATTCTTATCATTTGTTCTGTTAGAGTGGTTTCATGGGGCGTCATGAAAGCCGTCATTCTGATGCATTGTTCTGTTAAGAGTTGTATCATGGGGCGTCGATATAAACCTCATTCTTATCATTGTTCTGTTAGAGGTAGTATCATGGGGCGTCGTTAAACCGTCATTCTGTCATTGTTCTGTTAGAGTGTGTATCATGGGGCGATATAAACCGTTCCATTCTTCATTGTTCTGTAGAGTGTGTATCATGGGCCGTCGATATAAACCGATCATTCTGACATTGTTCTGTTAGGAATGTGATTCCATGGGGCGTCGATATAAACCATCATTCTGATCATTGTTCTGTTAGAGTGTGTATCATGGGGCGTCGATATAAACTCATTCTTGATCATTGTTCTGTGAGAGTGTGTATCAGGGGCGTCCTAAGAACCCCATTCTATCTTGTTCTGTTAGAGTGTAGGTATCATGGTGGGGCGTCGATAAACCTCATTCTGATCATTGTTCTGTTAGAGTGTGTATCATGGGGCGTCGAATAAACCGTCATTCTTATCATTGTTCTGTTAGAGTGTGTGTATCATGGGGCGTCGATATAAAACCGCCATTCTGATCATTGTCTGTTAGAGTGTGTATCATGGGGCGTCGATATAACCGTCATTCTTGATCATTGTTCTGTTAGAGTGTGTATCATGGGGCGTCGATAAAACCGTCATTCTTATCATTGTTCTGTTAGAGTGTGTAGTATCATGGGGCGTCAGTATAACCGTCATTCGATCATTGTTCTGTTAGAGGTATGTATCATGGGGCGTCTAGAAACCGTCATTCTCTTCTACTTTCTGAGAGTGTAGTGTATGGGGCGTCAAAAAACCGTCATTCTTATCATTGTTCTGTTAAGAGTGTGTATCATGGGGCGTCGAATAAACCGATCATTCTGAATTGTTCTGTTAAGGTATGTACATGGGGCGTCGATATTAAACCTCATTCTGATCATTGTTCTGTTAGAGTGATGTATCATGGGGCGTCGATATAGAAACCGTCATTCTTATCATTGTTCTGTTAGAGTGGTATCATGGGGCGTCGATATAAACCCATTCTTGATCATGTTGACTGATTAAGGTGTATCATGGGCGTCGATATAAACCGTCATTCTGATCATTGTTCTGTTAGAGTGTGTATCATGGGGCGTCATAGAAACCGTCCATTCTGATCATTGTTCTGTTAGAGGTTGTATCATGGGGCGTCTCGAAACCCGTCATTCTTATCATTGTTTGTTAGAGTGTATCATGGGCGTCGAATAAACGTCATTCTATCATTGGTTAAGTTGTGTATCATGGGGCGTCAATAAACCGTCATTCTGATCATTGTTCTGTTAAAGTGTGTATCATGGGGCGTCGATATAAACCGTCATTCTTATCATTGTTCTGTTAGAGGTGTATCATGGGGCGTCGATATAAACCGTCATTCTGATCATTGTTCTGTAAAGAGGTATGTATCATGGGGGCGTCGATATAACCGTCATTCTTATCATTGTTCTGTTAGAGTGTGTATCATCATGGCGTGAGATATAACCGCATTTCTGATCATTGTTCTGTTAGAGGTATGTATCATGGGGCGTCGATATACCGTCATTTCTGATCATTGTTCTGTTAGAGTGTGCTATCATGGGGCGTCGATATAACACCGTCATTCTTATCATTGTTCTGTTAGAGTGTGTATCATGGGGCCGTCAATATAAACCGTCATTCTGATCATTGTTCTGTTAGAGTGTGTATCATGGGGCGTCTAAAACCGTATTCTTCTATCATTGTCTGTTAGAGTGTGTATCATGGGGCGTCCCAGAAACCGTCATTCTTATCATCTTGTTCTGTTAGAGTGTGTATCATGGGGCGTCGATATAACCTCATTCTGATCATTGTTCTGTTAGAGTGTGTATCATGGGCGTCACATAAACCGTCATTCTGATTAGCTGTTCTGTTGAGAGTAGTGTATCATGGGGCGTCGATATAAAACGTCATTTCTTTCATTGTTCTGTTAGAGTGTGTATCATGGGGCGTCGATAAAACCGTCTTTCTGATCATTGTTCTGTAGAGGGTATTATATCAGGGTCATATAAACACGTCATTCTTATCATTGTTCTGTTAGAGTGTGTATCATGGGGCGTCGAATAAACCGCCATTTCTGATCATTGTTCTGTTAGAGGTATGTGATCATGGGGCGTCGATATAAACCTCATTCTGATCATTGGTTTAGATGTGGTATCATGGGGCGTCGATATAAACCGTCATTCTGATCATTGTTCGTTAGAGTGTGTTATCATGGGGTCATATAAACCGTCATTCTGATCATTTGTTCTGTTAGAGGTTGTATCATGGGCGCGTCTAGAAACCGATTGTGCTTGTTCATTGTTCTGTTAGAGTGTGTATCATGGGGCGTCACAGAAACCGTCATTCTTATATTGTTCTGTTAGAGTGGTGTATCATGGGGCGTCGATATAAACCATCATTCTGTCATTGTCTGTTAGAGGTATTATCATGGGCGTCGATAAACCATCATTCTGATCATTGTTCTGTTAGAGTGTGTATCATGGGGCGTCGATATAACCGTCATTCTATCATTGTTCTGTTAGAGTGTGTATCATGGGGCGTCGATAAACCGTCATTCTGATCATTGTTCTGTATAGAGGTATGTATCATGGGCGTCGATATAACGTCATTCTATCATTGTCTGTTAGAGTGTGTATCATGGGCGTCGATATAAACCGTCATCTTATCTGTTCTGTTAGAGTGTGTATCATGGGCGTCCAAAAACCGTCATTCTGATCATTTGTTCTGTTAGAGGTATGGTATCATGGGGCGTCGATATAAACCGTCTTCTTATCATTGTTCTGTTAGAGTGTTATCATGGGGCGTCGATATAGAACCGTCATTCTGATCATTGTTCTGTTAGAGTGTGTATCATGGGGCCGTCCACAGAAACCGTCATTCTGATCATTGTTCTGTTAGGGGGTGTATCATGGGGCGTCGATATAACCCGTCATTCTGATCATTGTTCTGTTAGGGGGTGTATCATGGGGCGTCGATATAAACCGTCATTCTGATCATTGTTCTGTTAGAAGTATGTATCATGGGGCGTTGATATAAACCATCATTCTGATCATTGTTCTGTCTCAGACGGTAATGTATCATTGGGGCGTCGATAATAAAACCATCTTCTTTATCATTGTTCTGTATAGAAGGCGTGTATCATGGCGGGCGTCGATATAAACTGTCATTCTTATCATCTGTTCTGTTAGAGGTAGTGTATCATGGGCGTCCACAGAAACCGTTCATTCTGATCATCGTTCTGTTAGAGGTTAGTATCATGGGCGTCCACAGAAACCCATTCTGATCATTGTTCTGTTAGAGTGTGTATCATGGGGCGTCCACAGAAACCGCCATTCTGATCACTTCGTTTCCTGTTAGAGGTAGTATCGTGGGGCGTCCACAGAAACCGTCATTCTGATCGGTGTTCTGTATGTGAACTTATTCTTGCATATTTATAATTTCATGCGGTTGGGCTGATACACTATTTGGCTCTTGTTCTAGGCTTGATAGAAATTTCATATGTTAGCACAACCATTCATTAGGGCTCTAACTTCACTGCTAAAGCAGCTAAAATTGGAATCCCACATACAATTGTTATCTTCCGTTTGTACATACACTTTGGCAATAGAAATCAGAACTAGGTAGGAATTTACAGTGTTAACTTAGGGAAAATGAGTTCTTATAAAAGCAACACACATTTCAGCTCTTAAACGGTCGCATGTGTCTGGTATCCTTTAGCCATGTCTTATCATCTACCAGAGAAATTGTCTGTTTTTCGGTGCATTATATGGGACTGAGTTTCTTGCAGGTTAATGTCGTTCTTTTCTGTTTTACAGCACATCATTTTAGGACTAAAGTTTTTGATAGCCTATGCCATTCCAGATATGCCAGAAACCATAGAAACCAACAGAGCCAAGCTAGAGTTCCTACGAAGGGAGGCACTAAAAGTATTTATAACAGTTATAAATTCTGTATGAAATGCTGAAAGTTTTATGATACAGAGACTAGGATATAGAAATTGCTGTCTGTCCTTCCATCCATTTGTCTCTCTATCTGTCTTAGATGTAATTCTGTAGCTCACCAGTCACAAACATTTGGATGGAGGACTGTATTGTATTGACTGGGAGCACCAAAACTGCCTCTACATCAGTCTGCACTCGCACCAGAGCCACTAGATGCTCATACATGGCAAAAATATTGCTCTTGCCCCAAGAGTGTGTCCTGACTCTACTTCAAGGTCATTTGAACAAGGTCAGGGTCAGAAAAAATATTGTATATAGGTCATTACTTTGCAGTGAAGCAACACCAGATTTTTGTACTGTAAAACGAGAATATTTAGCACACTATTAATTTTAGTGCCTTTAGAGCAGACATACAATTGCGCTAAATTAAGTTGTGTGCTCAAAGGCTTTTCATTGACCAGATGGTATCGTTTGCGCTAAAATAAATTTGCGCTGAAATGTTTGCGTTGCTGATTGCGCTAAAATAAGTTTGCGCTGAAATGTTTGCGTTGCTGATTAAGTTTTTGCGCTGAAATGTTTGCCGTTGCTGATTGCGCTAAAATATGTCTGCGCCAAATATTCTGTTTTTACAGCATATGTGACACAGATGTTGCTTGTGATCTTAGAATGTGCCTGTACCCTGATTTAAAGGTCATTTGGATAAGTAAGGTCAAAGTCATTGAGAAGAGATTAGATTTTGTGTCTGGCTTTGGAACACACACGCATGCACGCACACACACACACACACACACGCACGCTCACAGACTCACAACAACAACTGGTATGTAAATGTGTTGTGTTGTCTTACTGTGGTTATGTTGTCAAGGTTACTAGGGAAAATAAATAAAAAAATGTCTGAACTTTATATTTAGAGGCAATCATAGTTTGTAGATAATCATAACACAAAACACTATATACAGATGGAGGACAGAAAGGACTAAGATATGTTTTTGCATTTAAAAATCCACTAGTTATGATGTATATTATTCCCAAATTTCAACATATACAGTACGTATTGGTCCTGTTTAAACGGTTGTGTGTGATATAAATCACTTTAAATTCAAGCATTTTCACATCAACTGCACAGTTATATTTTATGTGTTTTTCAAACGTACTTTTGTTTTCTTTTTAGAAATTTGAATCTCAGATGCAGTCTATAGCACCAAGCAGTCCAGCAGAAATCCGAGAGAAAATACTGGCACGCCAGAAATCCCGTCGTGAGAATCTGCACCAGAATGAGGCCAAACAAGAAACCACAGAGAATTCTAAAAATAGCACAGAAAAGAATGGATCCAGTGACAGAGTAGCAGGTGTTTGAGGGAGTCGTGGTGCAGTGAATTTGGTTCAATTCGTCTGTTTTCGTTAATTAGGAGTCCCAGGATGCTCATTATTTCATTATTAACTATGCATTGATGCTGGTTTTAAGATTGCATTTTTTATGGTGAAGGTAACTTTATTCATTTATACAAAAACGAGAATTTCAGGTTTAAAAATTGCCCATTGTATTAGAATTTTTAGAAATTTTACATGGTTTTTTTTTTAAGTTCATCTCTGATAAAAGACTATTCCTTCATCTGATGACCGCTCTTATGCCCCCTGTAATCAAGGATTTAGGGGCATACAGTTTTTTGGACTGTCTGTCTACAAAATTTTACCTTTCAGTTTGGCATAGCTCTTGAATGGATGAAGATGTGAATTTCACATGTGTATTCCATGTGGCAATGTTTCTTTCCATATCAAAATGTTGACCCCATGACCTTGACTTTGGCTATATGGGGACATCAGTGTTTGATAAAGCATCTTGTTCTTTGAAGGTTAACGTGATGGAAGGCTTTCAGTTGTAAATATTAGGTAGTTGTTTTGTAACCGTAGAATTTACAATGTAACTCTTGAGTACATGTATTTTCAAAATAGTGGCAACTCTAAAGCGAGCCCAAGTGTATGGAATTTTGTTAATGAATTGATTTACAAGTATTTTTATATATCAGATTCTATATGCCAAAGAGAATTGTGCATGTGTGAAATATGTAGTTTCACTTGATTTTCGTAGGTGCACAAGGCAGGAAATATACTCTATTAAAGAAAGATTTGACTGGCCTACATAAATAAATCTCACAAAAACTGTTACCAAGAACAAAATGCATCAAGAATTAGACTGTGATAAATTTATATATCATATGTCTGAACAATTCTAACAGACAAGACATCAGATCAGACTAGTGAAATCTATCATTGTTTGTGAGTTTAAGTCGCGGCCCAGTATGACAGATTTATAAATGAGACGAACGTCAGTATCTTATCCATTTTATCAGTATTTTATTCTTGTTTGTTGAACTTTTTGTTGAATCTTTTTTATACAGTGTTTTGTTTTGATTCGTTTGATATTTTTATATACATACGAGTTACTTGTTTAATTCGGTGAATGGATTCCATATCACTTTAACCTGTGAAATCTGTCTATATAATGTATTCATATCAAATAAATCTGCAATTCTGGATTTAGGGCTTCCACTGAAAGTGTTCAGTAACAATAAAATCAACCCAACTGTAAAATATACACCATATTTAATTCCATGGAATATGGATTGCTATCATATGTAAAACCTTTTACCAGACATTTTACAGTGTCTATAATATATGATATTTTAGTTTTCATTGTATAATATCTTGTGTACAATGTTTAATATTGAAAAAAACCAACAACAAAACCCCCCAAAACACAGTGTACATAATAGTGCATTTTACAGTGTATAATATCATGACTTTTATGAAACACAAGGGAATTTTAATTAACGATACTGTTTATATGTAAAGCTGTTTTTCCCTGCAGTTTGTGATTGTATTTATTCTTTTATAGTAACTGTGTTACTCATATCTTTAAGAATCTCTATTGTTTATTTCTTATTTTTAGTTCAAATTTACAGAACTTTGTTTTGTATGTAAATGAATTTTCAGATTCATTAATTGAATAAATCCTTTTTATATGTGCAATATAATATACACAATATAACACATGTACTTTTTTCTCCTCCATTTTTCACTTTCTTTGTGAGCATTTCAGCATTGCTAAAAGATAAATCGACATGTCGAATATCTGCTGGATGATATCTCGAACACTGATATCTTGAATGCCATGTTGAAGTGATTTGGAAGACCCAACCACTAATTCTTTGTGTATTTTAGCCTCAATGTCTCGAATCCATGGATATTTTGAAGTTTTTCCTTGATCCCAACAAGTTCGAGACAACAGGATTTGACTGTATATTTATAAATGGTTTGAATTTTGGTGCACATACTGTAAACCAGTAAATGTGTGACTACATTTATTTGTTAACTGTTGATGGGATGTGAGTGGTATTTGTAAACGAGCTAATATGTATCATAAAATGACAACTTGCGGCAAAAGATACTGTGAGAAAGAGATGATTGCGAATCTTGCAAATATTTCTCCCGTGTGAATAAATATGGGTTTACAGTATATTGTAGTTAGTATGAATTATTTTACTATTCAGCCCAATGTGCAATTTGAAAGTCAGAATTATTTTGCAGCAGTTTTGACTTTTCTATATTCACTTATTGATTGTATCCAGAGGTTACTAAATCCAGTCCCCATTCTTTTGAATGTCCATTATCAAGCTTCACTGTTTTTATTTTCTTTTTTCTTGAAGATATACAAATAAATCATTATATGAACTTGCTTTGTGTGACTTTTTATTTGAAGGCAACGACTATTTAAATGCTTGTGTGCCATTCACAAGACTTTGTTTATATTAGGGCTAAACGCCTAGGTCAGCAGATTTGTGCTCTGCTCCCCAAAATCATACCTGTATATAAATAAGGAGATGCTATGTGAGCAAATCTAAGGGATTTTTAAAAAGATGGGCAGATACATGTATTTCTAACACAAAGCCTCCAGGCTACATCAGTCATTTGCTGTGGAATCGATCTCCATTGTAAGCTCCAGTATTTTACAATTTGGTACAAATGATCACCATGATAAGAGGAAGATGCCCATATTGTTTTTCAAGGTCAGAGGTCAATGTTGCAATATCACTTGATAGGAAAATGTGGTGGGCCGGATTCGGACTGAACCATAAGCTCCAGGATCTTACAACTTGGTACAGCTGATCATCATGAGAATTTTTTAAGGTCATAGTATCGGCTATTATAAGAACCTTGTAGGTCCAACAGAAACTAAACTATATTGGGGCTAGGACCGTCAAACTTGGTACTTATGCTTTATGCCAAGTAAAGTATACCTAAGCATAATAATGAACTAGAAAACTGACATGGTCAGCAAGGGCCCCGCCGAGGGCTATCAAAGGAAAACGACATCTGTATCCTTCGATAACGAAAATGTTAGTACTGGTGTATGTGAAACACTATATTAAATTGTGAATTATAACATCCATATCAATAACACACTGAATAAGCATTTCTAGAAACACAATACTTCAAGAAAGTTTTACTAGATTGAAGCAAACTCAGGTAAACAAAATATGGAAATATTCCTGTAACTGACATTTAAGAATAATTCCATAAAAATAATGTATTAGTTTTCCAATATGTTGGACAATGTATTTATACACTGGTGCCTCTTATTGTAGAGTAAAATTGTGCAAAGTTCAAAACTGTACGATAAAAACTTTTGGAGTTATCGCATCACATCTCAGAGTTATCACACTCACAACGAAAATGTTGATGGACAGACGAATGGACAGAGAACCTGAATTTATACACTTTACCTCTTATTGTAGAGTACAATTATGCAAATTGAGTTATTACACCACATCTTGAGTTATATTCACAATGAGAAATGTTGACGGACAGACCCCAGAATTTATACACTTCTGCCCTTATGGTAGAGTACAATTGTGCAAAGTGTTCAAAACTGTACAATAGAAATTTTTTGAGTTATCGCTCACAACGAAATTGTTGACGGACAGACGGACAATGTGATTACTATAGGGCACCCGCATTTCATGGAAATGCGGGGCCCTAATTAGCACGTAAACCGTTCTAATTCTGCTAAAATATGAATTGCACTAAAACCAGTATGGCCATATTATGCCACATTGGTGTTGCTCTTGAACTTTTGAGTAATTTTAACTTGCTTGTAAATAATATCTCAGAATGTTTTATCTTGATTCACCCATACTGTTAGAGTCACATTACCAGCATCAATGTGTCCCTGTCTACCATCTCGTCAAAGCCAATGCATAGTTGCTATCCATGCTTATCACAAGTCCAGGAATACCCATCCTACCACAAAAGACAGTGAGTGAATGGAGACCATAGGCATGGTTTGTAATAATGAAGTAATAAACTTCCAATAAATTGAACATCCATCCAACTGCAATAATATGCAGTTCCATTTGTAGAAAATTCATGCATCATAGATGACATAAGATCTCCTGAGAGATTCAGTGACCTTGAAAAACCAATAAGGTTCAACTCGATCCTCACCATGGGAAACAAGTATGCAAAAACTGATGACCCCCCCAGTGAAACAAACTCATAAAAAGAAAATCACATTTTTGTATGTTAAAACTTTTATTACTGCTTGGCAACAGTTTCGTTAACAACCTGATTCTTTTAACATTGACATTTTCAAAACTGTAGACTCTAAATATCGCTACAGCTGACTGAACACAAGCATTGGAAAATTTGAAAGGGTACATACATGGATGTAAGTAAAAAGCACAAAGGCATCAATGAATCTCCACAAGTGTGCTCCATATTCAATGTGAATACAAGCTCTGTATTAAATGGAATACAAGCTCCATTATTCAATGTGAATACAAGTCTCCATATTCAACTGTGAATACAAGCTCGGCATTTCAATGGAGATAACAAGCTCCATATTCAATGTGAATACAAGCGTACATTTCCAGTCTTTCAGTTTACAACATGGCGATACCTTGCACAATGTTTACAAATATTAAAAATGCTCAACGACAAAATGTTAACAAATGCTGGACACTATTGCCCGCGTCAATCAGTCTTAAGCTTTTGACTTTGAAAATAATTTGGCACTGGCTTTGACGTTAATAAATAATTAGTTTTCTCATCCACTTGCACATATTATGCCATGATATCAAACGTAGATCGAGATTCTATAGGAGTTAACAAAATAAAAAAAAATAGCCACAGATTGCCGAAGCACTGTGTACTTGAAAGCTTGCAATTAAGGGTTAAAAAAAACCTTTGGCATCAAATTAAAAACATTATTAAACTAATAAATCAATCAAATACAATGTTAGTACATAACACAATACCATAATATTAAACACTAAAAAAACTGACAACATGCATCATTTCAATATAAATTCTATGACTTATAATGACATTTAAACCTTTTGAATGTAAAGAATATGATAACAGGCCTCCATCAGTGAAGTGGAGTCCTATTTAAATCTCAATATCGATGATCATAAATGTTAATATAGCTTATTATGATGAACATTAAATAAACAGTGTACAGCCCCAATACAGTTTTTCCATAAATGATACTGTAAATGTGGTTGACATTATAACTACATGTTGTATATTTCTTACTTTTGGGTGAACCTTAACCATTACCAAAACAGAGAAAAACATGAAATGCTGAGATCGGCTAATTAAAACCAATTATACAAAGAACAACTTGTTTCACTTCAATAAATATTTTTGCAATATATATGTATAATTTTTTTTTTTACAAATCTGAGGTAAATATCAGTTGTGCATACATAAATTACATCATGATGATTGTATTATCACAGCCAGATGGTTAAGAACGATATTGACTGTACATTCACAAACATGATGTACGTCATAAGTCTTCCTGACAATTAAAAATTTCATAAATAAATAAAACTTTATTGCAATTAATTTTCAAGAATAAATTAGACTCTTTCTGTACAATTTATACATGCAGATCTATGCATATCTAATCACTTCCATCCAGCAAGAAAAGGGGAGATAACCCAATAATACGAATCAATGACAAAATTTTGCAATGCACATCCATTATTGCTTTTCATGATCATAATTAATATTTGTTTTGCCCTTATTTGTTCAATATGAACAAAACATGCTATATATACACAAATGGCAAGAATCTAATAACTTCATTCATGATAATAAAAATAACATAAGTATATGCAACAATTCAACAGAAATTTTGGGGCTAAGTTTAGACCATCATTAAACTCTTGGTTCGGTCTCCTGTGAAGGTCGTCGGATCTTGATCTCGATGACATCCGACATCATCTGGCTGGCCACGAGACTCTCCACTGAGCCGTGGATATCCTCCGAATCCTCGCCTTCCTCCTCCTCCTCCTGCCCTGCGCGATTTTCTTCCTGCGTGTCCATTTCACTGACCACCAGTTTAGCGATATCACTAATGCTGTCGCTCTCATCCAGGGAAATCTGTCGGAGACGGTGCTGGATAATGCGTTCCATTTTTCGGTGCTGTAGTTCCTCTGCGTTTTTCAGTCTTACGTTTTCCACCGTCACCACATCTGACTGTTTCCTCTTTTTCTCCACGTCTGTTGTTCCCTCGCCGAAGAATGTCCCCGCCGATGTCGGGCTCCCCGGGGGACTCTTGTCCACCACACAGGAAGTGTCGATTTCGTCTGTTATGGTCGTGTATTCTGAACTGATAGAGGTGAGAATTGGTGTCATCTGAGACACTGACGTAGGTGCCAGCAGGTTTGATTTATTTTGACCATACACAGCAGACGTTATAGAGATTCTCGGAGATGTTGGAGCGCGGGACACACCAGGAGAAGCCCGCATCTGTCTTTCAGCATCATTGTATGACATGTCGCCTGCCATAACACTAGCCCCGGGCAGTCTAGTGGTCATCTGTGTGTCGGAAGCAATGGTAGCTGTGGAGTACACTGCTGACTGAGTTTTGTTCTTTTCGGCATCAGGAGCCCGAGTTGCAGCAGTAGAAGAAATGCCCGCATTGGCCAGCTCTATGTTCACACTTAATTCCGAAGCAACATGTCTACGCTGCATTAGTGGAACGTCTTCCTTGAATTCTTCTACTGGGCTAGACTCCTGCAACTGAGGAAGAAACTTTTTGTCCTTCAGGCTCACACCATGATCTAGAGACTTCCGTTTGACGGGGGTGGTCTGCTGTTTTGAGTAATCAGTGAACTTTTTCAGATGTTCCTCCTTGATGGGTTTCCTAGTGTGCACCAACAATGGAGATGGAATGCTTCGCATGGTGGAATTAGCTGCCTCGTTTGGGGTGGGAGGAGAATCCTTGCCGATCGTGAATGTAGGAGTCGCCCCGTATGAGGTTTCCTGTTCCGGGTCGATCTTGGCAGGAGAATCCGACTCGTACATTATGATGTCGTTTTCTATGATGGAGTCCTGGCTCTCTAAGCTTGGTTCGTGTCCCTGACTTCCGAACGATGCCCCGCTGAAATGCCTGACGTTTCTGGAGAGATAAGTCCTGAGTAGTCCCAGTGTGTTGTTGGTCTGCATGGCTACGTCCTCCAGCTTGGACATTCGGTAGTCGACCGTCTGCAGCGAGAGCTTGATGGAGTTCTCCTTCTGGTTAATGTCGTCCATTCTCATCGTCATGTTTTCAACTCTGTAAAAGAAACCAATTACTGAATGTATTAAACAACATGAATTCTAGAGCAACAGACATTGTAACAACAGACAGCATTTGCTCTGCTAAAATTATCGTGAAACACAAAATGTGTTATCAATAATACAAATTACTGTATGATTCTTATGATCACTAAATAACAACTACACAATAAGCACATTTCCAACCAGTTATACACATATGAGCTGATTCTCCAATGTTAAAGTTATGG
>CAJDSM010000379.1:5103-15373 GCA_903981925.1 Ostrea lurida
CATCGTGCAACATCAAAACTGTCACCTATTAATCATAACATGATCATAAAGTTACTCACAGCTCTCCTCCAGGTTTTTCCCTCTGAGCCAAATATTTATTGTACAGTCTTATTATCATACTCTCTGGACCCGTCACATAGAATCTGTAACATCAACCAATAAGGCTCTCTTCAGAGTTGTCACTTGATGTCATTAACAATCATTCATTGCATTCAAACAGTTTGTAACAATCTTTATTTCAATGTCAGCATGGTACAACATTGAAAGTTTTTGTATAACAATCTTATTTCATTGTCAGCATGGTACAACATGAATTCATAACTCCTTCAAAATGCTCCAAGTTTATATTTTTGGTTGGCTAGCAATGTCCTGTCATCCTCAGCTTATACTGCTACCAAATATTAATGACCTCCTGTTGATTCCACGACCTCAGCTATACTGCATCAAATCTACTACCTCCTTCTGTTGATTCCCAGCCTCAGCATATACTGCTACAAATCTTATCGACCTCCTTCTGTTGATGTCCACGCCCAGCATATACTGCTCACAGATCTACTGACCTCCTTCCTGTTGATTCCACGCCTCAGCTATACTGCTACAAAATTACTGACCTCTTCTGTTGATTCCACGTCAGCTATACTGCTACAGATCTACTCACCCCTTCTGTTGATTCCACGCATCAGCTATACTGCTACAAAAATCTATCATCTCCTCTGTTGATTCCACCCTCAGCTATACTGCTACAAATCTACTCACAACCTTCAGTTGATTTTCACGCCTCAGCATATACTGCTACCAAATCTACTCACCTCCTTCAATTGATTACACGTCCTGTCATCCTCCAGCCGCAATAAGTACAATCCTGCTTCATCTTTTGGACCAAGTTTCTTATTTTCTTTTATATTTCTTTCAAAATGATCCTTCAATGCCTTCCATTTGGGCATTCTTCCAACACTGGTCTGTCAACAAATACCGTACATATCATAACAGAACCTAGCAGGAACAATAACTAGTTTCACTTGTATTAATCTATCAATATGTCAAAACGAAGTAATCGGTAACAATCTAAGTTTGAATCTTTTTCACTATATTACTGTGCTCTATTTCTACCTTCTTCGGTTTTCTCCTTGTCACCAGTTTGCGTTTCTCTGACCAAAAACTCGTTCCTTAGCATTCTAAAAATTTCAAACAAATGACAGGATCATACTGTATAACCTTTTCTGTGGTTGGAAAGTTTCGTTATATTGAACCATAAATAATAGCAAATTATATTTTGCATTTCCACTTTCTGCAGTTGTAATATATGAGTTATCATATATAATGTGCCTATATTTGTGTGATCCTATCCACAAAAAACCCCATATGGTATCGTGCAGAATTATACATGAATGTGTTTAACACACTATGCTTCAAAATGCAGCCATTTTTCAATTGTGGGAATTTTAATCTTTGACCTTGATATCTGACCTTGAACTTTCCATCTAAGTATGAATTCTTTATCTACAATAGTTCAAAAATTATGATCAAGATTAAAGTCATGGACAGACATAATTGAAGCAATGTGCCATCATTTGACCTTCGCATCTCAGGGGACATGAATTTAAAACTGCAAAGCAGAGAATACACAGGAGAAACACAATTTCTTTTTCTGTTGTGAGTGAAATCATGAAATCATTTTAAAACTAGAAATCTGTGAGCAAAGCTCACTAAGAGATATCCACACTCCCCCAAACTCATTCAGATCAAAATTTAAAATAGAAGGTGCAAAATGTCATCATGTAACAAAGAATCCATGAGAGTTTCATAGAATTCCGTTGAGTGATTTTAGAGAAGCAGTAGATGGGAGGCGGGAACAGACGAACAAAACACAGAATCACTATAAACCCCCTGCTTTGCTAATGGGGGGTGTGGTGGTGGTGGGGGGGGGGGGTATAACAATGGCATGTTGTCAATACACTACAGTTTACCCAGTACTTACAACAAATAAGCTGTCTGCAGCATCCAAAAATAACCATCCTGTGTTCTGTCCAAACACTTTCTCATTGGCCCTAAAATGATCAGTACCTAATATATGAAATGAATCTGCAAAATTAATATTTTTAATAGATATGATGCACTAAAAGCTGATTTCTTTAAAATTTTAACACAAGCATTTTCTGAATATATAAGTGATGCCAACTTACTTTACAGAATTTACCATGCTATAAAAGGTTACACTGTCATACTGAGTCATATGCCTGTAAAAAAAAATATATGCAGAAATGATAACGAGGCTTATAACGCCTTATTAAAGAAACTTAACATTAATGTAGAAAGTTTTATTGCACAACCTTTTCTGTGACTTACAGAAATGTACTACCCGGTATACCTGAGAATAAGCCTGAGAGTTTTCAGATCCGAAACTAAATGACGCGTTTTGGCACTGAGCTGATGCCAAACCGGATCCAACTGGAATCTGATAGTTTTGTCAAAAGCTTTCCCAATCGCATTTTCCACCGTAACTTCTTCTGCTTCAATCTACCAAAACAGATACATGTTCATTTCTACCAACTGATCTCCTGAAATCACCAGTATTAAATGGGGAATACCTCAACGGTGCAACTGCACAGACCTTTTTAACACTAATTTTACAATTTAAAACTCTCATTTCCCATTCACAATGTTAATATATCAACCATGAGACTACATAATACTCCCTATGCCAGGCACATCCAAAACTGGGTATATTTGAAAAACTGTTATATTTGAACAACATACCAATATTTTACAACTAGAAATACATGTAGCCCGGTGTTTCACTGTATCGTGCTAGTTAAATGCTCTCATAAAACCATTTTAAAAAATCAAATTCTGCATTATTTGAAATTATTTTGCAGAAACTTACCGATATAACATGAAATTAAATTCAAATTATATTATTTGACCAAGAAGTGATTTCACGTTTTAATTGCAAAAATAACCTGCCGAAAAGGAAGCGTTGCACGTGCGTAATCGGAAATAAAAAATAGACACGATACAGTGAGAAGCGAGTATACTGTGACCAAAGCTCACAAAGTGATACCCTCTGCTCCCCTGTAGGTATAAATTGTTCTGATTAAAATTTAAAATAGGTCACAATGGCATCATGTAACAAAGAATCCCTGAAAAATTCATAGAATTCTGTTGAATGGTTTTAGAGGAGTAGCGGATGGGAGGCAGGGGCGGATGAATGAACAAAACACAGGATTATTATAAACCCCCGCTTTGCTAGGGGAGGGTATAATAATGTCTGATATAGTCTACTACTGTAAATCAACAATTCATTTATTGCAAAATTATTACTCATACCAAAATTTCATTATCCCAGTTATTTTGTTCTTCAAACTAAAATACTAGGTTATTACTTGAACATTGTGTTGATCTTGCTGTAAGATGGTAAGAGACCTAAAAACATTCAACAGAGAACCTGCAGCCAAGTGATAGTTTTGTTGATACATCACTTATGATAAGATGGGAAAAGACCTAAATGCTTAACCAGATTTACCAAAGCATAAAATGTAAGTTTGATACTGGATCTACACGAGTCAGAGAGGCCTCCCACAATGTGTCACATGAGCAGGTCTGGTTTGTGTTCCACTCACTATAAGATGATAACAAACCTCAATGACGTCCTTAACAAGAGTTAAGCACACAGCATTGGTTGAATACAAACATGGAGTTAGAAAAAGCATCCCATAAGAGAAGGTCTGGTTAGTACTGCACTTGTCATAAGGGGAAGACATCTAGGTCTAAAGGCTGTCATTAACCAGAATCACTAAGTGTAAAATGCACATCATACGCAGTGTTTGGATTAGTTCCCAGGTTGTGTTATACAAGCAGATCTTGTGTGTATTCCACTTGCCTTATTAAGGTGAGAAAAACTTGTTACTAGAAATAATCAAGCCCAATATGTAGGTAAAGTATTCCAAGATGCGTTACATGAGCAATATGATTTGTATTCCATTTGTTATAAGGTAAGGACAGCCCTAAATGTTGACATTAACCTCATATCTACAGACATCGTGATTCCAGTATATATGTACTCTCTACAACTTTTGTTTCAGGAAGTTGCACCATAACAAAAGTTATTTTTGTTTTTCTTACATGCAAAAAACCCCACCAAAACCACCTCAGCATAAAACAAGAGGCCCATGGGCCTTGACGGTCACCTGAGTATCATAGCCAACACAGGGAGTCTCATATTTGCATTTCTAAGTCTCAATACGGAGTCTTTTATTTACATGTTAAAACATCTTTCAAAATATGCATAATTATGGTTCCTATTCATATACACATCTCACAAGATTGTTCAAGAATTTTAAATGCAACCAACTACTTTAATGTCCAGTGAGTTTGACCTTTGGACCCAAAATTCGATAAAGAACATCTTCGTCTCATGAGTATATATATGATGATATAGTGACTCTAGGTAGAAAGGATAATGCTCTAGAACCGGAAACCATATTGCTACTTTGATGTTAGTGCACTTGACCTTTCACTTTTTGACCCCCAATTCAAAAGGGAACATATTCATCCTATGAGTACTCCATATGTATGATACAGTGACTCTAGCAGAATGGATAATGCTCTTAAGCCCAGACACAATATTGTTACTTCGATGTCCAGGGTGCTTGACCTTTGCCCTTTTGACCCCAAATTCATAGGAAACACCTTTGTCCCAGACAACCCGATTCCAGTAACAACAACCCCCCCCCCTCCCAAATTTTTGCAGGGGGTATAATTATAATAAAAGGCTCCCTGCTCATTCTATATATTCATTTAGTTTCACATTAATAAATAGCATTAAAAAAGATGCTTTTCAAATGTTTTACATCTAAACACTATGTACCAAGTTTGGTCCCCCACCCCCCTGGGGTCAGAACCCCTAACCGCGGGGATACCAAAATTTACAATTTTGGTAAAGGCTTCCTGTTCTCACATCACTATGCATTTGGTTTCTCTCAGACATGGTGTGGTTGTAAAAGAAGATTTTGGAAAATTGGTCACTTTGGGCAGTTTTTGCCCCACCCCCAAGGCCCAGGGGTGCAAGAGACCTGAAATTTAAAATTATGTGCCCCTTGTCCAAAGATGCTTCATACCAAATTTGAAAAGAATTGGACTGGTGGTTATCAGAGAAGTTAAAAATGTTCAATTGTTAACAGACATTATGTACCAATTTGGCCCCCCTGGGGTCAGAACCCTACCCCGGGGATCAAAAATTTACCAATTTTGGTAAAGGCTTTCCTGTCTACATCACTATGCATTGGTTTCTCTCAGACATGTGCGTTGTTAAGAAGAAGATTTTTGAAAATTGGTCACTTTTGGGCAGTTTTGCCACCCCCAAGGCCCCAGGGGTGCAAGAGACCTGAAATTTACAATTTATGTGCCCCTTGTCCAAAGATGCTTCATACAAATTTGAAAGAATTGGACTGGTGGTTATCAAGAAGAAGTTAAAAATGTTCAATTGTTAATGGCATTATGTACCAAATTTGCCCACCCTGGGGTCAGAACCCCTACCCCAGGGATCACCAAATTTACAATTTTGGTAAAGGCTTCCTGCTCTACATCACTATGCATTGGGTTTCCTCAGACATGTGCGGTTGTTAAGAGAAAGATTTTTGAAAATTGGTCATTTTTGAGCAATTTTTTGCCCCACCCCCAAGGCCCCAGGGGTGCAAGAGACCTGAAATTTACAAATTGATTGTGCCCCTTGTCCCAAAGATGCTTCATACCAAATTTGAAAAGAAATTGGACTGGTGGTTATCAAGAAGAAGTTAAAATGTTCAATTGTTAACATGACATTATGTACAATTGGCCCCCCCTGGGGTCAGTAACCCCTACCCCAGGATCACCAAATTTACAATTTTGGTAAAGGCCTTCCTGCTCTACATCACTATGCATTTGGTTTCCCTCAGACATGTGCGGTTTGTTAAGAAGAAGATTTTTGAAAATTGGTCACTTTTGGGCAAATTTTGCCCCACCCCAAGGCCCCAGGGGTGCAAGAGACCTGAAATTCACAATTGATGTGCCCCTTGTCCAAAGATGCTTCATACAAATTTGAAAAGAATTGGACAGGTGGTTATCAAGAAGAAGTTAAAATTGTTCAATTGTTAACGCACGACGGACGACGAACGACGCACGAAGACCAATTGCAATAGGTCACGTTTACTCAGGTGACCTAAAAATTGCAACATTTGACTTTTCATACATACAGCAGTGGTGCAATGCTTCAGTTCCTGAATACACGCATTGATCAGATCCAACAAAGCTGTCTGGCAGGCCATGGTAGCAGACGTCAACTGAATCTGGATCTCCACCACATCAACCTAACCAACAGAATATACAAGCATTAAAAACACCAAAGTATTCTGAATAGCATGTGTGTATGATAGAGGAATTTAAAGTACAGTCGAAACTTGTTATCTTGAACTCTATGGGACCAAGAAAAAACTTTTTTTAAAAGTTCGAGATATCCGTGAATTCGATATATCGAAGGTTAAAATACTAAGAAAATAGGTGGCTTGGACTTCCAAATCAGTTCGACAAGACCATGGTATTCGAGATATCGAAGTTCAACTGTATCTGTATTCCATGTTTCATTTAGTCATGAAAGTCATTCCTGTTATTCATTTGTGTGATATATGATCAATACCTGTTCAAAAACTGTTGAAATTATAAACTTTCCCTAATATCCTAATATAGGATGTATGTTTCAAGTGACCTTGACCTTTCCAAAATTCCCTTGACCAAGAAATATTTGTGATCAATTATGATCAATCCCTGATGAATAACACAACAGTGATTATAATATGCTCCCTCGAATATTTTTAGGGGAGCATAAAAAAGCTCCTCTATTAAATAATTAATATGCATAAAAAAAAACTACAGGTGTAGAAATACAAATGAAAATAGTTTCAAAAGACAATCTCTTTACATAGAAAAACCAAGGTGGAGATAATTGGAACCTTGCAGTAAATGGCATTTCCCGATATATCACATACAGTAAATCAGTTATCATACTGAATTTATGCATATCGCAAAGTACATGTAATATTTATTCTCCTATAAAAGGAAAGTACTGAAAATTTTATTAGATATCACAAAATCGGATTACAATGAACTATATTTCGTTGGCTCTGGAGGTTTGCTATAACTGTGTTTTACTGTGTATGCTTTGTCTTTCATCAATAAAAAAAAACGACTATACCTTATGATGCTCCAGATTTGCCACAATGCTGGCATGGAAACGCGGCCACAGATAAAGATTTCGGACAAATAAGTTCTTCATTGTCCTCTCTACATGAGAATATCCTGTGGTGAAGGAATACGGACTGTCTGAGAAAGCCTTGATGAAACCAGTCTGAAAAAGTTTAAACTTTTTCAAGTTAATATTCATACACAAAAGGCCCATAGCCCACATTACTCACTAAAGCAGACAATACATCACCTTTCATGAGCAACAGGTGCACTTATTCAAACAATAAAATACTTTCTTTGTTGTTTAATCAGGTGATGAGGTAGCAAGTATTGAAGAAAATATTGATAACTAGATTTAAGCACTAAAATATCGTTGATCCATTTGTTACTTTAGACTGAACAGCCAATACACCCTTTGACCTTGACAACACTCCACATTTGGTAAATGATAACCTGGACAGGTTGTACTAAAAAACCAGATGGAACTAGTTTGTTTTTAATGTAATAGAAGGAATGTAACTAATTGTGACTAAAACTTTGTGATAAACTGTAAGTTTGTATACCTTGTTCTTCTGTCTGTACAAGCGCAGGATAAAGGCCTCTTGACATGACTCTACAATTCTAAATAATTCAAAAAAGAAATTAAAGTTGAACTTCGATATCTCGAACACTGATATCTCAAATACCATGGATATGTCGAACTGATCTGGGGGTCCCAATTACCTATTTTAGTATTTTAACCCTTGATATCTCGAATTCATGGATATCTCGAACCTTTTTCTTGGTCCCATCAAGTTCGAGATAACGAGGTTCAACTGTAATTACTGTGATAACTACATGTAGTACAATCACTGAACAACTGATAGGCATTAAATACTATACTCCTTCGGTTTCCCACCTGTGAGCTTTGTACACCAGTATGCCTGAGATGTGCTCTACAGGAACCCGCTCTGTCAGCAAGTCAACAACCAGAATCCTCGAGGTCAGGAAAAGGACACCTCCCTGTAGATAAACCTTCTGTCTACAATGCAAAGATGGATCAGTAAGACACTGCTTAATACCAACACACGGCTTATATCTTAAAACTGTATTACTGAAAATGACTTCCCGTAATTTTCTTAACTATGATGGACATGAATTTTGAATGTGTCTCTTCATGCAAATTCTGTAATATTTTCTGTAGTTTACATTGAGATCCTCCAAATGGAAACACTCAAGTTTGTCAATTTGTTGCCCTGATATGTATCCAATCGAATCCTTTGATCTGATAAAATTAATCATCACATCACTATCTAGCTACACCATGTTAATACTAAAGTAAGTCCAACAACTGATTCTTCTGTTCAATGGTTACAGTTTAGAATTTTACACAGAATCATTCCTGTTGGATATTATTTGAAAAAAATTAATGTTAAAACTAATGACTGTTGTAGATTTTGTACAAATAATGTTGAGACAATGATACATGTCTTTATTTCATGTGAAAAAACCCAAACATTGTGGAATGATTTGAGTCTTCATATATACAGAAAAACTTCAGAAAGAGTTGGTTTTAATGTGTCAAATATTATAGGTGAAATTCCATTGTCCATTAATAACAAAGCTATAAACTTTATAATTTGTTTATATGTTAAACAATACATCTTTAATTGTTTGATTCAGAGTAAAAACCTAACCTTATAGGATTACTATGTCATTTTGAAGTTAATATATTCTGTGGAGAATATGCTGCAATTCAAAAACTTAAAATGCACAGTTTTGATAAAGCTTGGATGAGATTGAAAAATATTTTTGACTGATATGTATATCAACTAAATAGAATTCTGTTTATCATTTTCTTTTTCTGTTTAATTATAAATTGCTGTACAGCAAGTAACCACTGCAAGGGAGAATGGAATTGTATGTTTGAGTGTCTCATGTCTGTATTGCATATATTATGTCTCTATGTTTGTATTGTTTGTTTGAGTCTCTTTGTTTGTATATATGTTTGCAAAAAAAAATAAATTATAAAAATTAAAAAAAATACTAAAGTAAGTCTCAAGAGTGAACCATATTAATTTTGAAATAATATCTTTAAAATCAATGTTGTAAAACAACTGTGCTTTGTGAGGTTTTAGGAATGTACAGGTAGTAAGGAGACAGATTCTCAAAGTCCGGAGTCTCCCCACAAGACTGAGAAAGAGGCTTAATATGTCTTTCAATGATGTCTTTATATGTTCCATTATAAAGACTTTCACACATTCATCTCTGTTTACTGGACTTGCCTTTCATTAGCTCCAACTTCGTTAGTAATGGTTCTTGGTAGCGGTTTTAAGTTTTCTCGTTCAAGTTGTTCTGTGAAATATTCCTGTAAATAAAAAAAATGCTTAATTAATCCTTACCTATCAACTTCTGACCATAAAATCTAATATCATTATAAACTTTAGTTGTCCCTCAAAGATATATATTCTCACCTCCTCTTTTGCATTTGTGTTTAGCACAAGGACAAGATTCGCAGGGTCACTGTATACTTTAAGGAAATTCAGGAACACTCTATCAATTCCAAGACCCCTACAACAGTCAGGAAATAATAACAAACATGCTTATAATGAATTCATACTTACAGTAAAATGATTTTCTTTCCATTGTCATGTCATTAAAACACATGAACTCAATGTAAAAATAATTAATATGTTTATAAACATGATCAAGTTCAAGATTCAAAATCGTTCATCCCTGCCCCCGGGATCCCAGCACTTCGCTAAGTGTGTTGAATTGTATTACATGTATATTAAATTTTATGACTGGCTTTGAAAGGTCTGAAAAATTTGTTATTTTTTCGTACAGGGCAACAAATCTGCAGTCAGAGAGCCTTCATCAATAGGCAACAATTAAGTTAAACAATACACATGTGCAAAAGATAGATGTTATCCATACTTCATCTGCCTGAAGTGTGATCTATGGTCCATGACAAGGACTGATCCAACATAAAAGTTTCAATAAACCAGTCGCATTGTTCACATCAAAATTTGGAATGTATGTGTATGATACATGTATAATTAACCAATACTTTTTT
>CAJDSM010000379.1:15398-28804 GCA_903981925.1 Ostrea lurida
CCCCTCTGATTATATACAAAAGAAACAAATATTGTACATTATACAGTGTATATACACCATACCACTTCCAAATTTTGATCGTGAACAATGCGACTGTTTTATTGAAATTTTATGTGGATTCAGGTCCTATTTGTTCCATGGACCATGAGATCAACACTTTCAGGCAGGATGAAGTATGGATTACATCTATCTTTGCACAATGTGTATTGTACTTAATTGTTGCCTATTGAGAAGGGCCTCTGATTGCAGATTTGTGCTCCTGTACGAAAAAAAAAATAACAACATTTGTTCAGACCTGTTCAAAAGCCAGTATCAAAATTTTATTACATGTAGATCAAATTTCACACACGGTTTAGCGAGAAAGTGCGGGATCCCTCTCAGGGGACGCACGGGGTTTTACAGGATACGATTTGAATTCCTTGAACTTGATCATGTATAACTATAATTAAACAGAAGTCCATGTGTTTGGAATCACACGACCAGGAAAGATGATTCATTTTCTTGTTAGGATTTGAATTCATAAGTCAGGCATGTTGATATTCCTCCGAACGTTGTATAGGTCCGAATTGCTAGGGGAGTTGGTCCTGAATTTCCCTAAAGTATCCCATCCCCATTTGCGCAATTGTCCTTTGTCATATAACACAAATTGCCAAAAGGGAGGAAAGGGTGAAAATGATATCTTTGACGCCAACCCTAAAGATTTCTAAATGATATTTAAATTTTGGGTGCAGCAAAAAAGTACCTGATGGGTAAGATAATTTAAGCATTGTTTTATTTAACAGGAATATCACAGAACAACTTGACGAGAAAAACTTAAAACCGCTACAAGAACCATTACCTAACGATATTGAGCAAGGAAAGGGGCTGGAAGTCCAGTAACAGAGATGAAATGTGTGAAAGTCTTTATAATTGAACAATAAAGTGCAACACTGCCGATCTTTATGCAATTGAACTATCGCGTGTGCGTCTTGGCTGCAAGTCGGTGTGTGGTATGGTGGTGGTGGTGTGTTAATTCATGGCCTGAATGCTGCCGTATCATTGAGACACCGCGCAGGGAGTTCATCATCCTGCTGGAGTAAATGAAACTGGGGGCTTCCCACATCTGCATACCACCTCGGTCTGCACACTCATTACACATCTACAAACTAAACCCTGTCCAGTTGAAAAATTGATGTCAATTCAGTTTTGAAAGGTTTGGTTTAGGGAACTTATATTTATGTGGCGGAAAGGATGGACTTAATCAAAAATCGATGATTTTACAGTTTCTACTTTTCATCCAAATACCTTCTATTTTACCCCTATTCATTAGTACAGTTTAAATTTAATAGATACAAGTTAGGATGAACTTGGAACTAGTCCAATATTGTTATATAATTCTATTTATTTTTGATAGGTATTCCAAACAGATACATATTTCTTTTAAAAAAGCCAATTCTTCTTAAATTCCTGTTGCAAAAATTAGTTTTTGGCAATATTGGTAAAGACATATTGCGGACCCGGAAATCCCTACTTTTTTAACATTCCATTTTCTTAAATTTTTGAAGACAAAACTCTGAATATACGTGACCGTTAAAAGAAAATAATAACAATTCACCCCTAAATTGGTACTATTTTTTAAACTCTGAAATTCGATACTCAATGGAGTCCTTCCGTATACAAGTGCGATAAGGTCATATTTAATTCCATTTAAGAGTATTAAATCTTTTTTTATATCTGTATTGTAAGAAGGACATTTATTTATGTATCTATTTCATGGAATGATGATCTAGCATTTCTTTGTTTTGTTGCCACCAACAGACACAGGACAACGAGATGTGATTTAAAATGACATTGAAATGCTTGGGTACCAATATTAAGTGCAAAAAGGTCATGGTTTCAAACAACACTGTACCTCGAAAACAGCATGAAACCCAAATTTTTCATTTATTTAAGTTCCCGATGCTCTTTCAAGTAGAATCAAAAAAATACACTCCCAAACAAAAATTGACATCACTTTTAAACCTCACCCTAGAACCTCTTAAGCCTCTTCTCAGTCTTGTGGGAGACCGGTGACTGAGAATCTGTCTCCTACTACCTGTTACATTCCTAAAACCTCACAAAGCACAGATTGTTTTACAAGCATTGATTTTAAAGATATTATTCAAAATGAATATGTTCACTCTTGAGACTTACCTTTGCCGTATTTTTTTTAATTTTCATAATTTAATTTTTTTGACAAACATATATCCTCCTTTTTTTTTAAGAAAATAGACACGAGTGTATGGTGTCCAGATAGGGCCATTAGCAAAAGCGTGAGATTATGTTACTTTCAACACATCGTCATGCCAGGAAGCAATGCGCCTTCACGCTAATACAACTTTATATAACTCGCCTTTGCACCGACAAGCAACTTGCCTTCATGCTCACACAACTTAATTTACACAACTCACCTTCGCACCAAAAAGCTACGCACCTTTGCCTTAAATACAACTCACCTTCGCTAACAAGTAATGCATCTTCACTCTAACACAACTGTCAATTGTGTAAAGTTCCATTACTTGTGTTAACGTGAAGGTGATTTGCTTGTCGGCATGAAGATGAGTTGTGTAAAGTTGTGACTCCAGTGGCAGTCACTCCAGCTCCATCGGGAAAGGATCCAAGTCATTATATGCTATACAGGATAGTTTATCAGATAGTGGACATCCCGGCGGTGAGCTACCTACAACCAGCATCACTGCGAACCAGAGGCCACTTCCTGCGATTTCTTGTTCCACACACCAGGACGACAGTGTACAAGACCTCCTTCTTCCCCCAAGCCATCCGGCTCTGGAACAAGTTACCAGGAGGAGCAGTGGAGGCCAAGACCCTGGACAGCTTTAAGAACCAGCTGTCCGGTGCCGCCCAGTTGTAGACAACTGTTATTTTTAGCTTTTTATCTATTTTAACGTGCACTGCACATAGATGTTCACCACCCTCACACAGAGTGCGATAATACTATTATAAGTGGTAATGCACTAAACCGGAAGAAGTGATAGCACTGAGGCGAGTTGTGTAATGTCGCATTAATAGTGTGAAGGCGAGTCTGTATAAAGTGGTGCATTGATTGTCGAGTCTGTATAAAGTGGTGCATTGATTGTCGGTGTGAAGGTGAGTCTGTATAAATGGTGCATTGCGAGTTGCGTAAAGTTGCATTAGCACGAAGGTGAGTTGTTTAAAGTTGTTTTAGCGTGACTGAAGGTGTGTTGCTTGTTGACATGACGGCATGTTGAAAGTATAAGCATAACACACATAAAATTGCAAATTTATGGCCCTCTCCGGACACCATACAAATGGCAATATTAATTATATAATTAGTTAGACTCAGATTAAGTGACAGCTGTATAATATGCATTTGATTTACTATGCAATTGTACAGTTTTAAATACAAGAAATTTGAACCAGAAATGAATTGATAGTTTAATCGTTTTTGAACAAGTAATTTTACATTTATCTTTCTCAATCTGGATAAAAAATTACATTTCTGGATAATTTCACCATACAGATAAAATTATATGAGTTAAAAAGGCAAATTCTATACACAATTTTATACAAACTTGGCCATGACAAGCAATCCATCTTCATGAAATGCATCCAAGAAAATCTGACGCTCATACTCCAGAAGTGTCTTCATCTCGACTCTTTAACTTTAGACTGACTTGCTGTCATCTGTATCCAGTCATCTTCAAGCAGATGCTTGTCCTCATCATCACAGTTCGGATTTCAGCTTTGTCTCAATGAAGCCATTCACCAAACTCTGAAAAGTTGCGAATACAGCACAATCACCTGTTCATGGGTGCCGCCATGTAAAACTAAATACAAAACTACTCGATAAATTCAAAGATAGCTCCATTCCAATCGATAATCAAAATCTTATTCTAAAAGCTAGAGCAATTTAGTATGTAACCTGAAATAAAAAAAAAAATCAATAAAACCAATCAAAATGATCATATCTAAACCATACCAATAAAAAAATAGATGGTAAATAAAGTAAAATAGATGTAATAATGAAAGTGAAAGCAGCCTAAATTTATCGAGTAGTTTGATATAACTTTCCGGTTGCGTTATTTATATTTTTTTTTGCTGATAACATCGAATCATGTTCGGGAATATGACATGCAGCAGCAGAGCGGGAATCCTTAAAACTTAAGGGCGTTTCTGATCACAAGATAAAGAAGTAAATATATTCACAAGTGGTATTATAGATAAAGAGTATTCATTAGTAGACAGTTTAGCTACAACATAAAGGCGTGTAAACAATTATACTTCAGTGTGAAATTGGGAATTATATAAAGTTATTGAAAGAATTCTTCAAAATGTGTCCCTATTTCATACTTCTTGAAACATTATGTTGCATTTTGCTTGACGGTAAAAGTTACAGTTTTCAAGCTGAATAAGAAAGAGGTTTTAAATTCTTGGATGATTATGTATTTGTGGGTTCAAAGCTATTTTGATGTATTTTCTTGTGACAGATATATTAGTACATCAAAAGGCACTTGTTTCATAAACTTTGCAAACTATNATTTCTTGTGACAGATATATATAGTACATCAAAAGGCACTTGTTTCTTAAACTTTGCAAACTATGCTATATATATACAGGTTGGGAACTCGCTAAAACACGATTATTCCTCTCTAGTGAGAAAAATATATCCCATTCAACCGAGAAAAATAATTAACGCTGAGGAATTTACATATTTGTACTTCGTGTGAAAAAGAGGAAAAATTGCTATGTCCGATACTCTTGCTGCAAATATGTAAACCAAAACAAAAGTACTCACAATCTGTGTTGGGTTTCAGTGTCCTGCTAACTTATGCAGCAATGTTTATAAAGAATTCCTCAACCAAGTTATTAATTCTATCACGGTAATTCCCGTCATGTTCAGTGTTTGTCGCACTTATTCAGCAATGCATGGGATTTGCCATTATTTTCAAGAAGAATGGCAAAACACCTGTATATGGCACTGTTTATTTTCTCGCTAGAGAGGGATAATCGCATTTTAGCGTGAAGATCTCGCTGTAGGGGAAGTGCTCCCAACCTGATATATAGAGAATATAACATGCTAAAATCCATATCGCATGGCATATCAGCCCGAGTGGCCCCATATCAGCTCGAGGGTTGATATGGGGCCCCGGGGGCTGATATGGCTTGCGATATGGACTTTAGCATGTAATATTCTATTTATCATATACTGTCAAGCTTAGAATAAGCCGACTGGTAAATCAAGGTACTTTCTATATTACAACTCTACAGTCCTGTTTGTCGTGACTTAATTTTTCATTATGATGTCTTGATATGCATTTTTGCACTGTGTGCTGATATCGATATTCTGATATAGGTGATTGTGATGTCACCCATATCGGACCATGCAGATTTTGCATAATCGCTACAAAGTATATGATATAAGAACATAATGTTGTTGTTTACCATGGTTTGTGAAATTTATGAAACAAGTACCTGAGAGTACTGTTATTGACTGCACATGAGATTGTATATTTATGTCTCCTCCTCCCACCCCCCCCCAACTTTAGTGCGGGACAATATTGTTTTTGGCCTGTCTGTGTGTCCATCACAAAGTTTGTTAGCGCAACTCCTCTGAACTATTGATCCGATTTTTACAAACTTTAATGTAGCAAGGACATATATGTAGTTGTGCATATTGCCAGAAATTTTGATTCCCCTAAAGTTTTGGTGGAAGTTTAATATGCCCCTTTGAACTTGAAAGTGTGCTTTAAATCCTCATAGATAACCTTGTCAGCGCAACTCTTCTGAAACTACTGATCTGATTTTTACAAAACTTGACATGTAGCAAGGACATCATATATAGTTATGCAGGGTTCGACACTTGTCAGAAATTTGACTCGCCATTCGGGCAACCGAAATACTGATCTTGGGTTGCCCGAACGGATTTCAGATTGCTCAAACAAAAATATGAAACAAAAAGAACTTCAAATGTATTATTTCTTAATCTATTGCTATTATTTTTCAGTTTCAAATAGGAAATATATTTCTAATAATTCTTTTCACATTATTTTCATTTGTATTCTTATTTCAAATAAAAAGAAATTATTCTGACAATCCAAACTTGTCATCAGGTTGTCATTTGGGCGAGCTATGTAAAACAAACAGGTCGTCAAAATTCACATCAGGTGGAAATGGCGAAATGACGAGTGCGAATGTCGAACCCTGGTTATGCATATCACCAGGAAATTTTGATCCCCTAGTTTTTGTGGGAATTATGCCCCTTTGCACTTAGAAATTTGCCTCATAAATAATCTTGTCAGTGCAACTCCTCTGAAATTAGTAACTACTGATCCAATTTTTAAGAAACTTGATATGTAGCAAGGACATCTTATTCAGTTGCGCATATTGCCAGGAAATTTTGATTGCCCCTAATTTTTGTGGAGTTATGCCCTTTGAACTTAAAAAATTGTCTTAGATCTTATCTGTGCAACTCCTCTGAAACTACTGATCCAATTTTTAAGAAACTTGATATGTAGCAAGGACATCTTATTCAGTTGCGCATATTGCCAGGAAATTTTGATTGCCCCTAATTTTTGTGGAGTTATGCCCTTTGGACTTAAAAATTTGCCTTAGATCTTGTCAGTGCAACTCCTCTGAAACTACTGATCCAAATTTTACGAAACTTGATATGTAGCAAGGACATCATATGCAGTTGTGCATATTACCAGGAAATTTCGATCCCCACATTTTTAGGAGTTATATGCCCTTTGAACTTAGTAATTTGTCCTAAATCCTCATAAATAACCTTGTCAGTGCAACTCCTCTGAAACTACTGATCCAATTTTTACGAAACTTAAGGACAAGGACATATGGGTAGCTGTGCATATTACCAGGAAATTTCGATCACCACATTTTTAGGAGTTATGCCCTTTGAACGTAGAATTTTGCCAAAACTCCTCATAAATAATCTTGTTAGCTTTGAAACTACTCAACTGACAACATGGAGGGGGGGGGGGGGGGGGGGGGGTAGACATGTTTTTGTCCCCAAAAACAAACTTTAATCATTCTTAGTATTACTCAAATTAAGGAATAAAAGTAAAATTTTAAAAATGCAGCTTTCTACTCATTTAATTCAATTTAAGTAAGTTGGGGCAGTTTACTGAAAAATATAAACTGTCCCAAGTTATTTTATATTGTATAGTAATATGTGTAGTATGATGTATTACTATAGTAAAATTGTATCATTTCATTTTGTAGATGATCAATTATTCTGGTATCTCTTTACAGAAAGAAGAAAAAGGATAAAGAAAGAGATGCAAAGAAAGTATTTGAGCAAATATCATCACATTCAAAGAATACTGATGATGGAGAGAAACCTCAGAAGGCAGTGAAAGACATTAGAACCAAGGCAGAAATAGCTGCTGATAAAGCAAGAGAAAAGAGGGTGGGTTTGATGAGAAGGTTTAGATGTTACGGAACTCGAGTTTCATAGGATAGTCCTTGAACCTCTTGTTTGTACTTGTGTCTAGCACAGTGTGTCTTATGAATTCCTCTTCAAATAGATTCACTCAGTCTCTGCAACATTATAAATATTGCATGTAGTGGAGGGCATGTTTCTTATTACCAGAGGGAAACATGTTTTTTCAACTAGTCCTTGGCCAATCAGATTCAAGTATTTTACGTGAAAGTATAATAAAAAGTTAAATTTATTAATCATGATACATTAAATCTACACAAATTGAAAGAAGAAAACTCAGAACAAGTTTTTAAGAAACCTCTTTGATTGCTTTTGCTTTTCTCTAAATGTACTAATATCTGGATTTTTATTGGGTATTGTAGAAAGCAGCTGAGATCATTGAGAAAGCCAGTCAAACCCACAAGGAAAGAATTCTGGTAAAGTATACATCATTCTGTGTACTGGGAAATGAGAATATTTAGTGCACTATTCATTTTAGCACCTTTAGCACAGACATAGGATTCCGCTAAAATAAGTTGTGAGCTAAAAGGTTTTCATTGACATTAAATTATTGACCAGGTGGTATTGTTGTACTAAAATATGTTTGCACCAAAAGCTTGTCATTGCTGATTGCTCTAAAATATGTTTGCACCAAATATTCTCATTTTACAGTATGGTCCGTCTCTTTGTAAATTAAATGGGGAGTGTCTGTGTAACATGTATGCATCTTCATGTGGTGTAGTCAAGTTTGTTCATGCCACCTAAGGCCTAGTGTGGAACCACACAAAAGGGGTTAACAATTTTACACATTGTGTAGGATTATATCATTAGCGATTATTATCTTAACGCAATGGCCAAGATCAGAAGATTCAAGAGTATCAGAAAATGTCAATAAATGTGAGAATGTGGCAGAATTATGCTGAAGTATTTCCTGCAAGTTCTTTATTTCAATGAATTTATTAAGGTATCTAAAACTGATATTATATAAAACAGCCTAACTATTAAACCGGAAGAAAAAGTATCAAGTCGATAAGAGGTTTCAGACAAAATCCAAAAGGCCAGATAGTTGATTTAATATAAGACGGATAGACCTACATAAGATTATCATTCATCATTTATGAAATTAAATGGGGGGAGTGTCTATGGATTATTTAGGAAAATTGTTTAAAAACCTTTCTTGGTTGGTCCACTGCAGAAGTTATGGCCCTTTATAGTGAAAAGCATTTTCTGCAGTTTGAGAGGAAAGATGTTAAGATGACATCTACTGCTTTAGGAATACTCTCAAAATGCTTGCGTGTTATATTCACATGCTGGTGAATGCCTGTTAGTTGTACTGTCTCACTGAATGAAACTTTTCTTTTTTAGGGCTTCAACAGACAACTTGACAACTTAACAGAACATTTTGATATTCCGAAAGTCAGCTGGACAAAGTGAAAGCTTCTTCACGATCGTTATAGCTACAACAAAAATTCAGACTATTGGGGATTTATTTTGTTGATAGACACTGAGTTTTGGAGCAAGAGATGTGTATACTTGTTGATCAAGCAGATGTAAAAGTTGAGAGTCTTAAATGGAGATTTATTTTCAAGCTTTGTTTGTTCAACATTAGTGTTATTTATGATGTGAAGTATGTAATGCATGATAGAATCATATTAATGAGAGAACATGTATTAGAGATACAAATGAGACAGCACTATCAATACATGCTACCTGTGTTGGTACTTACATTATAAATAAATTATATATGTGTAGGTATTCTGACTGATTTTATGGATTACATTGTACAGTTATCATGCTCCCTGTTGCATCAGATAGATAATGATTTACATAAACGTCGATGTGAAATAAAGAAAAACAAGACGGGTTCATATATAATGTTGTTTTGATTAAACTATAAGTCTATATCTTGTTTGTTCTTGCTTATTTGAAGAAGAGGGGGGAAGGGGGGGGGGGGGGGGGGTCAGAAGTTGTTTGTCTGGTCTTATATTTGAATTATGAGGTTAAAGGGACTGACTCACAATTTTTTATCAAAAGATTTTTCATTTTTTGATGTTAAACATTAAAAACATAACTCATTTAAAGTATACATTCAAATTTTGGACCTTTTGAATGAAGGAATTAGAGCAATATTTTGGCTGTAACTTTTTATGTAAACAAAGACTCGTCTTTTTATCGCTGGATACAACGCTACATTTGGGATGGCGGTTGTGCGCAACACTGCATGGCTGTTTCGCAGCAGGAAAAAGATCAACAAGTAGAGTAATTGTGAAAAATTTCACATGTATTTACGAGTTAATCCAGGTTCCGCAGCAGGAAAAAGACCAACAAGTAGAGTAAACATGAAAATTTTCACATGTATTTACGAGTTAGTCAAGGAAAAAGCGATCTGCAGAGCCATTGCCTGATTTACGCACATGGACCGCCACCCCAAATGTAGAGTTGTACCCAGTGTTTATATTTACAAACTAAATATGAATTGCTAATTTTGTAATTTAGATGCTGCACAGTCACAAGTTTTAACTTTATACACATCAGATCATAAAAAGTGAAAAACAAAATTTTGGAGGAAAATCGTGAGTCAGTTCCTATATAACTGAAAGGTCATGGCCAAAATCTTTGACTTGCCAAGGTTTATTTTGCCACAACTGACAACTGAATTTGATTATATGCTTTTCAGTTTAGTTTTTCAACAAAACATAGTTATAGGGAGGGTTGGGGGGGGGGGGGGGGGGGCAATTAATATAAAAAAGGGTGTATAAAAAAGTGGGACATTAACCCAAATACTTATGACCAATGGTTACAAAGTTTTGCTTTATGTTTATTTACTAAAACCTTCAAAATGAATTAGAACATATCTTTAAAATCAAATGCATGCTTATCTGTCGGGGTCGTTATTAGTGTTAAAATTATTGACACTCGTGAAAAACAAAGGCTTAAAAGTTAACTGTTGACAAATGACCCCCCCCCCGCCCCCCCCCCTTCGTATGCTTAATTTGTGCAAGTGGTATATACCTAATGTTCATGTCGTCTTTAGAAATAAAGATTATTTATATACAGATTAATGATTGATTATCATTGTTTTACGTTCCCACTTAAGAAATATTTTTACTCATATGGAGATGTCACCGGGCATTGCCTGTGAAAAATTTACATGGAGATTAATGATTAATTGAAAATAATTATTTTGAAAGTTTCTCTACTTAAACCATATGGAATAAATCAAATAAATGTGTTTCAACTACAATTGATATTTTGAATTCGTCCAATGCGAGGTATGAAAAATGTTTATATCATCGGGTTCGGGAAGCATACTTGAATGGAACTCTTTCGTGTTGAAGGTAACAATATTATTTACAGCACTTGCACACGTTTGTCGGTTTGACTCGCAGTTACAGTATCAAAAACATGCCTAAAAGGTAGGCTAATGGTTTGATTTAGCTATCCGTTTCATCTATTGATTGAAAAGTATTTATCTAAATATATTGCTATTTTTGTTATCAACTTGTAAATGTTTTAGACCTAAGAAGAGAAAGCAGATGACTGTTGTTGAATATGATTCTGATGACGAGAGAAAATATGCAGGGGAAGATGTACCTGATCCGACTCAGGATGACTACTTTCATGATGCAGTTGATCAATTCCACGCTCAGAAGGACAAGGTATTGGCTGAAAGGATTATGATGATGGAAGATCTTCATCAGTTCAGAAATAAAGAATTGCAATACATCTTATTCTAACTGAAATTTTAAAAATCTTCCAGCTCATTGATTTTATTGTCTTCACGTGGTTCCCACACGAAAAAAAATTTTGGAGGAGCTGGGAGATTTAATTTTAATTAGATTGATAAATACAAATGATACCCATGAAAGCTCAGAAGCTTATACCCAAGGGGTCCTTTGATGCATGGATGTTGGTGCTAGGGGTTCATGGGAGGAAACTGAAGCAACCACACACCCAAAAGGTTGCAAAAATGATCAAATTCATGTCCACCTCTTAGTAGGAAATGTGAATACTGAAATTTTTTTTTTTTAGCTTAGTGATTGCAAATTTGATTGGTTAGGGATTTGATTCCACCTAAGAATCGAGGCAGATATGTAGATTAATATGTGAGTGCTACCATTGATGCGAGCGAAAGACCCTATTAGAACATCTTGCAAATAAAATCAGCCCTGCATTTAACCGGCGGAAAAAACGATGCAGCGACGTGAACATGTTGCATTGTTGACGTTGTATTGTCAACGTGACATTGTATTGTGACATGTTTACTTTCAAAGCAAGAAGTATCAACAAATAGCGAACATACGTAGTATGGGAAAGCTTGCTTGGAATTAAAAAACGTATGGGTACTCATTCAAACAGCGTATTTATTTATTTACCGGATTTGTCAGTGATGTGTACCGCAGTAAAGACGAAGTATTGTGGGTCGAAACTTGGAGACACAGCTTTTCAGCTGATAGATCTAGCAAGTCACATGACTACCTAATCATTAGAGCGAGCTTCGCTCGCTATAAAGAGAAATGGGGATCAAACATACATGGAGTGTATGATCATAATGAAAGAATAGAATTGAATATATAAAGTCAACAACATTTTATTTGACATGAATCTTCAGGTTTAAATTTTGATTGTTAATGTATTACTTTGTGAATGATAATGCTTAAATGTGTCTTTGATTTTGACTGCAGATACTATTGGACAAAGGACTGACAAATGATGAGCAGTATTCATCAGACAGTGATGTAAGTACATGCTTGAAATTCAAGAACAATATGCAGGCTAAATATTATTCAAAGATAATTAATGCAGTGTATTCAACTCTCAAAATATGCCGGTATTGAAGAATACCATGAAAATAAACCAGTACATTGCCACAACAACCAGCTTTTAGCACATGCACAGTTTTCTGTGTAATCCTCAAAATGAATTTGGTTTGTGCAACATTAAAGAACGAATCTCAAGAAAATGAAATTAAAGAATATGTGTACAATATGTAGGAGGAAGTTCTTGGTTTGGGAGTGGATGATGATGATTTGCTGAGCGATGAAGAAATTCAAAACTACAAAAAACAATTGAGACACATGAAACTACGCAAGAAGAAAGATGAACTGGGAAGTGATATAGAAGAAGATGTGGAAAAGGGTGAGATAGAATTTGAAACAGTGCAGAGTGTAAGGCCTGTGAGATATGTTTAGGATTGGAATCTGAAACAGTGTAGAGTGTAAAAGTAATGTAAATACACTGTATTGATATTCTGTTTTAGGTCTTCCAGATTTGAAGGCATGGGGCAAAAAGAGGTCTAAATACTACGGAGCTGACGTTAGTGATGATGACATAGGTAAGCAATTAATACACAATTATGGTCTAATAGTAGGAATTTGTTTTTTTTATTCATTTTTTAAGCTCCAATGGTGTTTTTTGAAGTGAGGAAAGACCATTTAAGTTTCAAAATAAAGGAAACTGTTTTGCACTCCTAGATTGGCATGGTCCACCACAGCACTTTTACATCAATACTTTCTAGTATTCTTCAAATAAGTTGCCTCAAGAATTATTGAAAATTCTGTATCCTTAATTTTTGTGGGCAATTAGGGTTTATAGTTCATTAGGGATTGTGTTGGGCTAGGATAGAAATATTGATTTAGAATTACATTGTGCAATAAAGCAAAAGAATGTTCATTCCAGTTAATATTTAATTTCATCTTAAGTGTTTTAAACAGTGACATAAGACAGTGTGATGTCATCCAGTCAAAACATAATATAGTACTAATTGGTGTATAAAACGAATTGTATAGTCCTAAACCTTGTTATAATATATGCAACTGTCGATATNATCCAGTCAAAACATAATATAGTACTAATTGATGTATAAAACAAATTGTATAGTCCTAAACTTTATTATAATATCTGCAACTGTCGATACTTCATGACTTATTTAATATTTGGTCCTAATTCTGGTGGTAATTTAAAATGACAT
>CAJDSM010000380.1:306-12806 GCA_903981925.1 Ostrea lurida
TGCAATACTCTCAGAATGCTTGTTTATTGTGAATATTAAGAGTAAAATAATAGGTCAGCTAATAAAGGAGCACAATTCGTGCCCACTGCAAATCCAACAGACTGTTGGATGATCTGATTGCCAAACACTACAAAGATATGGCCAGTGAGGAACTCCAGCATTGGCTTTAATATCAGCTTCAGAGTATTTGGTGTAGAATCAGAGTGGAGTTTAACAAAGTAATTTTTTGAATGGCTGATCACTAGATATGAATATTTTCTTTTTCCATTTTCGTTGAAGATGATTATTATTAATCGAAAAAACTCGTCGCTATTGGCTTGAGGTTTAGACTTTTATTCAAGTATGTTTTTTTTTTATATAAAATAAAAAAAATATTGTCCTTGGCTTTCCAAAACTTAGGGTTTCAAGCATTGCTGATGAGAAATTAGTTTTCAAAATGTGTCACATACGGTGCACCAAAATTAGTGTCACATATTTTCAGATATCTAGACTACACGTAGATGGAAAACTGTGAAGAATATGTGAAAGAAAAAAGCATTTGGAAATAGAAATATTTTTACAGAACGACATACATGTATATATTACAAAATGTATATTTCATATCTTGATTTCGTAGATGGTTTTGTTTTCATTGTTGATGACGCTTGTTACATGTACCGTCTTATTTAATCAAACAGTGAAAAATAACATGAATTCGATTTCCCCCCTCAGCATTACATGTGATTTGATTAATTTGCAGATCGCGAATGTCGAAATGATCGCATGGATTGGTTGCATTTAGACCAGGGGGCCCAGCGACAAGGTCTGCACGCATATCAAGGCGCAGTCTACTTGGAAGAACAAACACAAGATGACTATTGCTTCCGAGTATTGGCCAGATCACATCTCTACCATTCGGAACTTTTTCAGACTTTTCCAGACGGGATGACGAAAACAGAGAAACTCGAATTTTATAAGCTGTCTCAAACAGAAAAGGATTTTTATTATAAGAGAGGGTGTACTTTGGAGTGTGTTTCCGGTCCCAAGGGTGGGATAGTTTTGTGGGATTCTCGAACAGTTCACGATAATACACCGCCAATCTCAAAGAGACCAAATCCGGACAGGTGGCGCTTTGTCGTTTTTGTGAGTATGACGCCAGCCATTTGGGCGAGTCAGAAAGATATCGGATTTCACCGATGCATACAGACGAATGCTTCTTTCGTCACACTGGTCATCCCAGGGGCTCAAAACATTCAAAGAATATAAACCGGGTCAACGAAAACGAAACTATGTCAATCTAAGTATCGACTATTTACCTGACATTGCGAAAACCCCGGAAGCCAGATTGTTAGCCGGAGTTGAGAGTTACGATTTTGAGGACGGAAATCCAAACGGTCCGGAAGCCCCGAAATGGAGATTTGGTATTTATTGAAAAAAATCATTCTTTGTCAAATGCACGCGGTGGAGACAAAAAAAAATGAGGAGGAAATTCCAAACAGTGTATATCATGAGGATTCCGAATCGAATTAAGATGTTTTACTTTTCTAAGAAAATCAAAGAGACTATATCACGGGAACCATGGGCAGATCACAGATCAAAGAGACAGGCATTGCTATTTATTATTACACGTATGTTTTAGGTAACTTCGCGTCATGCTTATACGTACGTGTTACATGTACGTGTTTAGGAATGTCATTTATTATAACTAACAAATTACTAAAAACGAAAATTGCATGTTTCATAATCTTACATAACAATTAATTAGCAGGGCTGAAACCTGAAATTTTACGAATACCTGCCGTAATGACTAGTTAGAGTTTATTAAAAGGCTGACTAGACACAAAAGTAGTCCAGCCAATAAAACATGTATAAATGCTTTATAAAACTACTAAACATAGCAAAAGAGATTATATTTGTTTGCACGGTAGAACATTTAAGGAAATCGAGAATTGTCTTTTGTTCATCCGTTTGTTTACCAGTATTTTTAAGCGGTCGGCAAATACTGTTTGAGAAAAAAAAAAATTCAGGTTTTAGTATTACATTGTTACAGTGCTCTCCACATGTATAAGAACGATAGTTCAATAATTAGGTATTATGCAGGTGATATCATATACAGTAAATAAAACGTCATTATTAGGAAGCCACTTGGACCTCCAAATTTTGTTGCCTTAACATTTTTATTAGCTCACCTGAGCCGAAGGCTCAAGTGAGCTTTTCTGATCGCCTTTTGTCCGTCGTCTGTCTGTCTGTCCGTCGTCCGTCTGTCTGTCCGTCCGTCCGTCCGTCTGTCTGTTAACTTTTGACAATTTTCGACTTCTTCTCAAGAACCGTTGGGCCAAATTCAACCAAACTTGGTACACATACATCCTTGGGTAAAGGGGCTTCAAGTTTGTTCAAATGAAGGAACAGGCCCTTCACAAGGGGAGATAATTCCACGAAAATGCACAATAGGGTGTGTCATTTAAAAAATCTTCTTCTCAAGAACCACTGGGCCAGAAAAGCTTGAAATTTTATATGGAAGCTCCTGATATAGTGGAATTCAAGTTTGTTCAAATCATGAACCCCCGGGGGTACGATGGGGCCACAATGGGGGATCAAAGTTTGACATGTGAATTATATAGGAATAATCTTTAAAAATCTTCTTCTCAAAAGAACCACTGGGCCAGGAAAGCTGAAATTTATATGGAATCTTCCTGATATAGTGGAGATTCAAGTTTTGTTTCAAATCATGACCCCCGGGGGTACGATGGGGCCACAATAGGGGATCAAAGTTTTACATATGATTATATAGGGAAAATCTTTAAAAATCTTCTCAAGAACCACTGGCCAGGAAAGCTGAAATTTATAATGGAAGCTTTCTGAAATAGAGGAGATTTAATGTTTGTTCAAATCATGACCCCCGGGGGTACTATGGGGCCCAATAGGGGATCAAAAGTTTTACATATTGATTATATAGGAAAAATCTTTAAAAATCTTCTTCACAAGAACCACTGGGCCAGGAAAGCTGAAATTTATATGGAAGCTTCCTGATATAGAGGAGATTCAAGTTTGTTCAAATCATGACCCCCGGGGGTACGATGGGGCCCCAATAGGGGATCAAAGTTTTACATGCAGATACATGTATATAGAGAAATTATTTAAAATCTTTTTCATTGAACCAGAAGAGTGGATGTGTACCTGAAAGCTTCCTGATATGGGAGTAATTTAAGTTGGTTCAGATAATGCCTCCACCCGACATAGGTTAGATTTAGTCCACAGGGGTACATTCTAAATCCCAAACTACTGCTCTCTTAGTGAAGCAGCTGTGCTCAAGGTGAGCGCCCATGGGCCTCTTGTTTGTATCCTTATTGAAAATTAGAAAAGTATAAAATAAATTTCCATTACACTCGAAAATTCTTGTTTATAACAGATAATTCCTAATATATGCGAGTTCCTTGTTAGCAAGTTTTACTATAAACTCACTTTTCTCTCTTGAATTGCATTTGTTTTCCCGCTAATAATAAATAGAAAACGGGCATCTCGCATATACATGTATGTCCGGTATTTAATATGAAGAAAAAAAATACGAATTATGTTTCTTTTGTTGTTTTATATATTTTTTTTTATTAACATATTTTGTGTTTGATTTTTTATTTTTCTTTATATGGGGTGGGGGTTATTTTTTTTTATTTCGATTTGTTTTATTTGGATTTTGGGGTGTGTGTGTTTTTTTTATTTATTTATTTATTTTTTATTTTGGTTTTTTTTTAATTTAAGTATTATTGGCCATTTCAAGTATAAAAAACGATTTAATAATTATTTCCTCTTAGTTATATTTAGACGTTAAAGTACCCTTTAGAGATGCCAACGTGAACAAAGACTTGGTTCACTTTGATTTCCTTTTCAGGGGCGGATCCAGGAATTCTGGATTCTGGTTAGGGGGGGCGTGGATTTTTTTTTTCAGAGGCAGGGGGTCTGGGGGCCGCTTAAGGTCCCCAGTGGGTCTCCAGGGCAAGGCCCTGGTGGGTCCAGGGTGGCGAAGCCCCCCGGAAGCTCCTGATTTTAAGTGATTTTAGGAGTAAAATTTTAACCATATAATTAGCTCATATGTGTGAAGTTACACCTCGTCTAGGGCCGTAACCAGGATTTTCCATTTGGGGTGGGTGGAGGGGGATGCACAAGACTAAGGTATAGGATTTTAAAGGCTGCTAGTCAGGTCCACAGCTGGTCCAAGGAATAACCCTGGTAGGGGGTCCAGGGGGCGAAGCCCCCGGAAGCTAAGAAATTTTAGCATTTTCATTGCGTCTGGGGGTGGCTTTAAGCCCTAGAGAATTCGGATGGGCCCTGGTAGGGGGTCCAGGGGGCGAAGCCCCCGGAAGATGAGAAATTTTAGCATTTTCATTGCGTCTGGGGGGTGTTTTTTAGCCCATAGAGGATTCAGAATGGGCTCTGGTAGGGGGCCAGGGGGCGATAGCCCCAAGAGCCGAGAGGTTTTAGCATCTTCAGTTTAAAATGGGGGGTATACGGGCACCCAGTGCACTCAACTGGTTACAGCCTTGCTTTTCTTAGAAGCTAATGACAGGCAGGTAATTATTCGACCGAGATATTTTGCACATTAAATGTATATATATATACTCCCTTAGTACTCACTAAATCTTTGAAAATTTTAGGGGCCGTGCCCCCCACGCCCCCTCTAAATCGCCAGTGTATCGTGCGGGCTGCGCTGTCTCTCTCTCTTATCCCTCCATTCAACTATCCTCCTCTTTCCTCTCTTCTCTTCTCTCTCTCTCTCTCTCTCCTCTCTCTCTCTTCTCTCTTCCTGCTCTCTCTCTCTCTCTCTCTCTTTTTTTTTTTTTTTTTTTTTTTTTTTTTTAGGGGGGCGATACGCCGGTACGGGCCTTTCCTTGAATCCGCGCCTGCTTTTATAGTTTTCATAACATCTTACAATGTAGGAACTTCAAGATATTTAAATTGTTTGTTCTACTTAAACTGGTAGGTTTAACGGTTCAAAGTGGACAAATTATCTTTAAACTCTGGATATGACCCAAAGAAAAATAATCCAAGACGAATTTCCTTTGATTGTGAAATATTGGCATGATGTCAGGTCTATATTTGCACATCACGTGACATATAACACAATAAAAAGAGTTGTATATATGTATTTCAAGCCAAATCCGTACATGATGGCAACTTCTCAGGATCAACGAGGAAACGATAGATTTAACAGGTAAAGTGCAATACGAACAAATGTTTGGCAAACAAATGTATTTTATTTTGAAAGTTTAATACACCTGTTGTCAGCATTTTTTGTATCTCAGTAAGAAAAGGACGTTCCAAGTTATTGTACATGTATCGTAAGTAATAAATGCGTTTATGTATACCTGAAATACATCGTTATCATGTATTGTTTTTGAGTCGTGGTACATGTATATTCCAGGATCTATAAAAAAAAAACGGAAAGAAATAAAATTTTAATTCGTGTTCCCGTCGTACAAATTGCATAGCAACATTTAATTTTGGTGCAGTTTGTACATATTATCTGAAATATGTTTTTATGATAATACATGTTATTGTACTTTTACATACAGCTTCCTATCTCCATATTGGACAATCACATACACGTGATTCATAGGGAATAAAACGACTATATATTCTGATTTTAACGTGTTTTTTTCTTCGAAAGGGAAGATGTGTATCTTTACTCATCGATATCTAGTTTACGGCCAAGGGGACGTAACAGAAAAGGCATTGTCATTATGGCCTGTCATTAGGTAAAATGCTGTCTGATGTGTTTTATAACAATTAACTACGGATTACTCCGTTTACCTTATCAAAACGATGGGCTCAAGGCGGTTGTAACCGGTCGACAGGATATACTTGCTCCTAGGCACCTGGTCCCACCTCTGGTGTGTCCAGGGCTCCGTGCGTGTCCAACTTTGTTTTGTATTTAATTTGGGAGTTACGACATTGATCACTGTTAATTATTTTTGCCTTTCTATAAAGAAAAGAAACTTCATAAAGATCATAAAGTAAATAAAAAAAACTATATGTAGATGTATTACATGTATATGGGGAAACAAGTATACATGATTTTTAAATCGGGTGTATACAAAAGTAAATATACTATATCATCAGTGTTCAGCCAACATATTTATAACATCACCTCTTTTTCTGACAGTTTTAACTAACTGTTCACTCAGTTTGACAGTTACAGGTTTGTTTTCATTAATCATTATCCAAGTACATTTATTTTATTTGATAAATAGATAAAGTTCTTATTGAGCTTGGATATACGATAAAAAATCAAAAACATTTCTCTTTTCATCATAGAATGGGCAATCAGTAAAGAAATGCAATTCATCTTGTATACAATTAACTTGCACGATTCACATATTCTTTGGTTTCCTTCCAGAGGAATGTTTGACCATTTTAAAAAAAAATTTTTTTTTTGGTCAATACTTAGGTTGCGTGCACTTAATCGATATCTACATATTTTAGAGATTTTAATAAACATTTAATTTTTCATATTTAAAATTTCTTTATGCAAAACATATTTAGTAAGTTGTCATATTATGCAACATCATTATACATGTATGTCATGGAAGTGTCTAATATTCCCATGTTCTTTTTACACCTGTACGTGCCATGCCAGAATTTCATATTTTTTTTCAAAATGTTAACTGGTTTGCTAAGATTAATCTTTACTTCGATTTCTACTACTATTTTCCAAAATTTTATTTAAAACTTGTTTTTCAAACAATGACATCTGCTGTCGAAATGAAAATATAATAAATGATATGGAATTTTCGCATTTTCTAGATTTATTAATTCTTATCCCTCTTAGATTGATATTGTTGTTACTGTATATAATATTTTTAGTAATTCCAATAGCTCTGCAATACAAGTATTAAAACAGTGTTCATATAAATTGTAATGCGTTAATACAGGGGTCAGATCCGTGAAGAACTGGAGGTCAAAGGTTACGCTGTTATCCCTGACCTCTTGACCCCTAAGGAGTGTGATACCTTGACCTCACAATACAAAGACTGGATGGACAAGTTTGAGGAGAGCGACACCACCCTTCAGAAGAGAAAGTCGGTCATTCAGTCTTACAGAGTTGGCCATTTTCAGCAGAGTTGGGAGGTTCGTCTTAAATCCAAAGCAGTTTTCCAAGCCGTGTGGGGAACGGAGAAATTATTGTCCAGTATTGATGGAATAGCCATTTCCAAACCACCACAAAATGGTACGAAAGTCTATCTGTTTTGAACGATTTTATGTAAAAAAAAAAAAATTGAGGTTTTTATATCGCTATTTTGCATTTCTATAGCACATGTAAACATGAAATAATATGCTGCTGCCAAAAAAATTGAATTATTTCAAATTTTTGAAATAAGCAGTTTTTCGAAACAATACTGAATAATCCATCATGATACATGTAAAAGTATTTCTATCATTAATACAAACAGGTTAATTCATAATAATTAAATTTTGCACACGGTCGCCCTAACTGTTCTATTACAATTTTTCAGGTTTATATCCGTGTAAAACCTAATTTTATGGTTCATACTGTATAAACTGAACTTCGTACGTCACAATTCTATACGTCACAGACAAATGCAATCGGAACATCACTCGGCTTTTTCCGGAGAGGCCGTGTGATGTTCCGATTGAGACAAATGATCGATTCCTTATTGTGACGTCAGTTGAAGCTAAATTTCCTACGACATGAACTTTGACATTTTATTTTGTTATTCAGAGCTTCGAAATCAAGTTTATGATTTCAAAATAGTCGGAAATTTAATTATAAAAATGACTGTTATAATTTTCAAGGTTACGGAGATTGAACCAATGTTGCCTATTTGCAAACATAATATAATCCGCTACGCGGATTATATAGTTTGCAAATAGGCAAACACAGTTCAATCTCCGGTAAACTTGAAAAAAATATAACAGTAATTTCCTTAAATATATGTAGTTGAGACTAGATGTTATATCTCGCATAATATGCAAACAGAACAAACATCTCATTTCAATTACATCAATTTGGTTATTTCAAGATTAGAAATTAGTAGATGGTTTGGTTTTCAAAGTCATGAAATGATATTATGTAACTGCTTTCTGAATAGTAAGTAAATCATTTATTTCACAGAGGACGAATACCGAGTCGATGGTATAGATTGGCTACATTTAGACCAAGGGGCCCAAAGAGAGGGGCTGCATGCGTATCAAGGCGCTGTCTACTTGGAAGAACAAACACAAGATGACTTCTGCTTCCGAGTATTGGCTAGATCACATATCTACCATTCGGAACTTTTTCAGACTTTTCCAAATGGGGTGACGAAAACAGAGAAACTCGAATTTTATAAGTTGTCCAAAAAACAAAAAGACTTTTATCATAAGAGAGGGTGTACTTTGGAGTGTGTTCCGGTCCCCAAGGGTGGGATAGTTTTGTGGGATTCTCGAACAGTTCACGATAATACACCGCCAATCTCAAAGAGACCAAATCCGGACAGGTGGCGCTTTGTCGTTTTTGTGAGTATGACGCCAGCCATTTGGGCGAGTCAGAAAGATATGGATTTCAAAGCCGATGCATACAGACGAATGCTTCTTACGTCACATTGGCCATCCCAGGGACTCAAAACATTCAAAGAGTACAGAGGGGGGAAGAGAAAACGGAACTATGTCAATCTAAGCATCGACTCTTTACCGGACAATGCGAAAACCCCGGTAGCCAGATTGTTAGCCGGAGTGGACAGTTACGATTTTGAGGACGGGAACCCGAACGGTCCGGAAGCCCCGAAATGGAGATTTAGTCTTCATTAAAATCGTTTTGGGTTATAAGACATCAAATTCAGACAGATGCTTCTAAGGAATTGGTCGAATCCGAATCAGGTAGTAACGGACTTATGAAAAGGAAACGAAACGGTTCCACTGTGAATGTGCAAAGGACAAATGTCATTAACGGATAATGTATCATATCATTGTCTTTTTTTTTTTTAAAGATTACTACTCTATATAACTGCTTAATATTACAGTAGTTTTTTATACTTACTTTACACCAATGGTGCATTGAAATGATACTATGAAAATATTCTTTTTTCTGAATTTATGCTATATGTACAATAGATTTATCAACAGTATCTTTAATGCACAAGACAATAATTTTCCGTCCATGAATCACCTCGTACAATTTCCATGTAATGTAAGATATAAATGTTTATCGATGCATGTACAATGTACAGAAGCAGTTCACAATAAAATGTTACCATTCAATATTCTCTACTTGTCTCTTTTTTAATGCTTATGATAAATGAAAAAATGGTACCCCAAAATCTGAAAGTCAAATTGTTGTTAGATAATTCTTTTTATTGTACATAATGTTACATTTAAACATGATAGGTTTAAAATACTGTTACATGTACAAGACAAAGATAACGAACAGTGATCAATCTCCTAAGTCCCAAATAGAATACAAAGACAAGAGTTGGGAAATCACGGGCCACTGGATACACCAGAGGGATCAGGTGTCTAGGAGGAGTAAGCATCCCCTGTTAACCGGTCACTCCTGCCGTGAGTCCATTGTCTTGATCAGGTAAACGGAGTAATCCGTAGTCAAATCTGTGTATGAAAAACGGCTTAAGGACCCTCTCTACACTGCACACAAAGGAGCTAGTAATTTTAAGCAATTAGAGTTATCTGCCCTTAGATCTCAATTGGAATTTAAAGATTTTGGATATTAGCAAATTCTTAATCAGTTCAAGCATTTGTAACATGTCAGTAGGTAAAGATAAGTTAATTGAACTCTTTATTTGCATGTTTTGTTTTCATTCAAGTGAGCAACATGGTGATTTCTTTTCATCAATACTTCATATCTTTGAAAAATTGTCCTGGGGGTAAATGGTCCGTGCCATATATCAAAAACTACTTAGATAAAGTAATTATTAACACCTTAATGTGCTTTAATTTTCTCAGTGTCTAAATTTATTTTCATTAGTGTATAGAGTGTCCTTAAAACGGCATCTTTTCATATGCATTGCCATCAAATTCAAATACAAAACTACGCCAACAATACTCGTTTACTTGTGGTACCCTATTTGATGTAAAATTTGTATATTTCAAATGTCCTTAATGGACTACCATTTAAAAAAAGAGATTTGATATTTAAAAGTGGCCCACCTTCAGGCACCACAGGTGGTACCCTGCAACCCCAAACTGAGGACTGGAAATGGTAGTCTTAAGAGTACCCTTGCATACTCCTATCACGTTTCTTAAAGAGTGAAATTGTATTAACTCCCTTTATAAGATCTGTTCTGTTTCATTCGATCACCCTATTTTTAATAAATAGAGATTTGAAAAGTGGTCCCGCCCACAGGCACCCCAAAACTGAGGACAAGAAATGCTAATTCAAGGGATCCTCTGCTATGTGTCCATACTCCTTTCATGGACTTTTCAAAGATTAAGTTATTAACCTTCATCATGACACTACTAGTATCCGACAATGATAAAGAATTTTCAGGTACACTCAATTGCCTTCCAGTGTCAAACTTGATACCTGTAACAAAGACTAGGTTTATTAATGGTTTGAAAAAATATTAATAAATATTTCGTATTGTCATAAAGTTGAGTTGTTAGTTAGCCGTTAATGTTCAATAAGTACAAAGCAGATGTGGACGACTCTGTGGTGTCCTTTATTTTGAGTTAACTGGGATAAATCGAATTGACATACGAATGACAATTGTAAATAGATGAAATATGTTGCCGATACTTGTAAATGTCGAATTGAAGGCCACAGCTAGAGATTTTTTCTTTTGCTACAGAAGCTTTCGAATAAGTTTTGCCTAGTAAGAATATACATCACAGGGGTTTCAACAGTCACGTTTGAAGGCAGCATTTCGTAAATTCTGTGGTCTTGATAACAATGTAGTTTACCAGTATGACCTGCCACTAAGTCAAATGCTGTCTGATGTGTTTCATAGCCATTTTTCAAACACTGACTTGACTACGGATTGTTCCGTTTACCTGATAAAGAATATCAGCTCAGGGCGGGTGTGACCGGTCAACAGGGGACGCTTACTCCTATTAGGCACCTGATCCCACCTCTGGTGTGTCCAAGGGTCCGTGTTTGCTCAACTTCTATTTGGGACATACGAGATTGATCACTGTTCGTTCTATTTGCCTTGACATCAGTTAATAAAATAAGCATAAGTCGTGTTCAAGAGAATTCCAACGCTATTGGAAACCCTGATCACCAGACTATGACGTCATTGTCCATGAGGGACTCCAGCATACTTTTAATATAATCTTCCGAGTACTTGTGTGTTGAATCAGAATGATATTTAACAAAGTAATTTTTGGAATGGCTGATCACTACGTATGAATATTTTTTTCTTTATGCTTGTTGATGAAGTAAATAATGTCTATGTCAAAAAGACAAGTCTTGAATTCATCACAAGGAATGGACGCGTAAAGTGTTGAAATGCCATACGATGATTTGAGAAAAGTTTTGATATCTAAACTGCACATTTTATTTACACCACTTATGGCATATGTTGTGACAAAATAGGTATGAAGTTTCCCCTTTACGGCTGTTAATATTTTCGAGAGGAGCAACGATAGGGGCATTTACTGGATCAAACAATGTATCTATTTTTGTAAGGATTAAATTGTAAAGTTTTGGAAGCCAGTATTGCAACGGTAAACCACTACAGTGCGTAGATATTCACCATGTTATACTTAATCTAACCCAAGTGTTCTTTCTTCTACTTACAACTATAGTTTGAGTGAAATATTCTCGACGGGACGAAAACAACAAATAATCAATCAATCAACTATAGTCCAGCTGGACATGCCATTACTGATGATGTTAATATAGATGAAAAAGAGGATCTGGAATCACTTATTTTAAAAGGTCCTAAATTCAGAAAACTTCAGTCATTTACTTGGCGATAGAACTTCATCTCCAATATGAAATCTAGAAAAGATTATGCCAGGCTATGGGTTAAATATGAAAAAGAAGCTGATACCTGGTTAGAATGGATAACAAGAGGCCCAAGGGCCACATCGCTCACCTGAAGCACAGCTGCTTCACAAAGAAGAGCAGTCGTCTGGGATTTAGAATGTATCACTATGGACTAAATCTAACCTATGTCGGGTGGAGGCATTATCTGAACCAACTTAAATCTACTCCATATCAGGAAGCTTTAAGGTAAACATCCACTCTTCTGGTTCAATGAAAAAGATTTTTAAAGAATTTCTCTATATATCTGCATGTAAAACTTTGATCCCCTATTGTGGCCCCATCGTACCCCGGGGGTCATGATTTGAAACACTTGAAATCTCCTCTATATCAGGAAGCTTCCATATAAATTTCAGCTTTCCTGGCCAAGTGGTTCTTGAGAAGAAGATTTTTCCTATATAATCATATTGTAAAAATTTTATCCCCTATTGGGGCCCCATAGTACCCGGGGTCATGATTTGAAACAAACTTGAACCTCCTCTATATCAGGAAGATTCCATATAATTTCAGCTTTCCTGGCCCAGTG
>CAJDSM010000380.1:15306-18216 GCA_903981925.1 Ostrea lurida
ATGTAGGAAATTTGACTAGCCCAATAGGAAATAACGTGAATGTAATGAGACTTTTCCCCAAATGCACATAATGTAAACGAAATCATGGACATCGTTCTTATGAAAGACCAAACATACACGATGCTACTCTTCACTCACTTTTGCCTTACGTCAATCAGCAATTAGGTCCACATCACATCCGCACGAAAAACTTTACTCTGTTCCATTGAAGTTTGAACAATTATTACATGTAGAAGATGCCAATTTGATTCTATAGGCTGAATGCTATGATTATGGATGTTGCCCATCAACGGCTCTTTAAACCACCGCGGATTACGGATAGTAATCCTTCCGAATCTTGCCGCTGGTTCCTTAAGCTGAAATTCACGAATAAAGGAATAGATGCCGTAAACTTAAGAAACATTCTTCGTCATAAAAAAGTTCAGTCCTGTATTCCTGTACATTTTCAATTCAAAATTCAAGAATCCACCCTCCATTTCCTACAAATATACTTCCACGATTGCATCCAAACGTTTTAATTACAAGCAAACTCTGCAGTGCCTAGATATTGACAATCTTATACTTAACCCACCCACTTATTCTTCTTTCAACTATAGTCCAGCTGGACATGCCATTACTGGTGATGTAAATATAATTGAAAACGAGAATCTAAGATCACTTATTTTAAAAGGTCCGTTACTTCCAACTTAAAAACATCGGTTAGTAGAATTAAGAAACTCATAACCGATGACGCGTGCGAACAAATCATCAGGTCACTTGTAATGTCTCGCCTTGACTACGGAAATGCACTTCCTCTAACTCTGTTAAAACAGCGTCTTTAACAAGACTGCAAAATGTACAGAACACTGCTGCTCGACTAGTGACTCGCTCTTCCAAACACGACCATTATTCACCCACTTTAATCTCTCTTACATTGGCTACCTGTTATTTTCCGAATCAGTACAAAATCCTAGTAAATACTTTCAAAGCTCTGCGTGCCTATCTCCAGTGTACATCCAGGACTTGGTCAATATCTTTACCATCCAACAAAGGTCCACTGCGATCAGGAAGATTCGGTTTTGTTAAATATACCCCAATTGTGCGGACCCAAAAATTATGGTGACAGGCGCTTTTGATGGCCCTTCATCAGCAAGTCTGTTGGAACAGTCTTCACCAAAAACACCTTCGGTTTTGAAACATCAATCTGTGTTTTTTAAAAGAAATTTAAAGACATACTTTTTTAAAGTGGCTTTTAACCTTGAACACCTGTGCTGAATTTGGACTCTTATATAATTATTAAAACTAACATTTTATTATCATAATTGTGATTGACTACAAAAAAACAAAAACAAAACAACTTAACCAGCATAAATTTTAGATGTTTATGGATTTGGAATTGTCGTTTGTCTTGTGGTTAAATGTCATTGTCACTGATCGTTTGTTGTTTTACATATATTCTTAAATAATTTTTGGACTTTTATTGAAAGCGCCTTAGAAGTAATTCTTTAATTATATAGGGCGCCTATATAAATGTGCATAATTAATAAAATAATAAAATCTACGAATGTTGATTGAAAAAACAGTTACGGACCACAAGGCTAGTGTTTGTACATTTAAAATTGTGGTGACATATATTAGTTTTCCAGTTCAATTTGTTAAATAGCCTAATTACTCAATAATGATAATAAACATTGATCCTTCATCTGTTAAAATTCTACAATTTAATCCTTAAATTCATCTGTTTAAGTAATTCTACCAATTTTAAATAATTTACTGAGTGCATGAATTTTGTTTAGATCCTAAAAAAGATGAAGCGCCCTGAACATTCCGAAAGTCTGCCAGGTTTGTTTAACGAAAAATTTTGGGAACCCCCCCCCCCTCATTTTCCAAGTGTAAATAGAGTATTAATTGTTTTGAAGATCAACCTAAATTATGTTTTGATTATCAAACCTCAACATTTTATTTCAATTCAAATTTATTCTAATGTAAACGAATCATGGACATCGTTCTTATGAAAGACCAAAACATACACGATGCTACTCTTCACTCACTTTTGCCTTTACCGTCAATCAGCAATTAGGTCCACATCACATCCGCACGAAACTTTACTCTGTTCCATTGAGAGTTTTGAACAAGTTATTACATGTAGAAGATGCCAATTTGATTCTATAGGCTGAATGCTATGATTATGGATGTTGCCCATCAACGGCTCTTTAAACCACCGCGGATTACGGATAGTAATCCTTCCGAATCTTGCCGCTGGTTCCTTAAGCTGAAATTCACGAATAAAGGAATAGATGCCGTAAACTTAAGAAACATTCTTCGTCATAAAAAAGTTCAGTCCTGTATTCTGTACATTTTCAATTCAAAATTCAAGATCCACCCTCCATTTCCTACAAATATACTTCCACGATTGCATCCAAAACGTTTTAATTACAAGCAAACTCTGCAGTGCCTAGATATTGACAATCTTATACTTAACCACACCCACTTATTCTTCTTTCAACTATAGTCCAGTGGACATGCCATTACTGGTGATTGTAAATATAATTGAAAACGAGAATCTAAGATCACTTATTTTAAAGGTCCTAAATGTCAGAGTACCTCGGTCATTCAATTGGCGATAGAATTCATCTCCATTATGAATTCTGTCGGAGAATTATCCCAGACGATGGGTCAAATATGAAAAAGAAAGAACTGATACCTTATCAGAATGGATTAAAAGTTAAGAATATTGAAATCCCGTATTAGACATATACGTACCAAAGTTCGTCCATCTATCCTTCTGTGTTTCGTAAACCAAAAGTGATCAAAGATTAGATAGGTTACATGAGGAATATGTTTGCTTTCAGCCGACAAAGTTTTGTAACAATATTGTATTTTGTCTGTAAGGCTCATTACTACAACTGCATTTTAAACGAACTTGTATAA
>CAJDSM010000380.1:21528-40080 GCA_903981925.1 Ostrea lurida
ACTTCACAAAAACCCTAACACAGAAAGATACATTGGTGGATCTTGTGAATTCGCCAAGCCCGTCTTTACTCCTCACGAAAATATTGACAGCTGTGCAAAAACATATGCCAGAAGTGGTGTAAATCAAATACACCGTATGGACCCGGGTTAGAATAGGTCCTCATGACCCCTTGCTTGTTGTAAGAGGCGACTGAATGGGGCGGCCCTTAGGGTGAGACCGTAAAACCCAAGGTCCCGTGATACAGCAGGTGTGCCACGAAAAAGATCCCTGTTTAAAGGCCTCGCGTGCCGAGCATAGGCCTAAATTTTGAAGCCCTTCACAGGCAAAGTTGTCTTCTCCATATGAGTGAAATATTCTCCAGTGGGATTAAAACAATCATTCATCAATCCTCCCTGATCAAAGGCCATGGGCGCCGAGCATAGGACTAAATTTGCAGCCCTTCACCTGCAAATGGTGATGTCTACTTATGAGTGAAATATTCTCGAGGAACGTAAAATAATATACAACCAACCAACAAATGTGGATTCTGAAAAGTGAATTTCAAATCCCATACCTTTTCTCTTGTTAACAACATCAGAACGTAAAGGCAAAGATAACGAACAGTGATCAATCTCGTAAGTCCTAAATAGAATACAAAAACAAGAGTTGGGCAATCACGGACCCCTGGACACACCAGAGGTGGGATCAGGTGCCTAGGAGGAGTAAGCATCCCCTGTTGACCGGTCACACCCGCCGTGAGCCCATAGTCTTGATCAGGTAAACGGAACAGTTCGTAGTCAAATCAGTGCGTGGAAAACGGCTTAACAACGTATGTCTCCCCAACACTTTACATGACCATCACGATAAACCAGACTAAACTTCTTAACATTATATAGACAGTTGCTGCTTCAACCAAAAAAAAAATATATTCAATGACCAATCATTCTAGAAATTATTTTGTTAAACTCCACTCTCATTCTCGACACAAGCACTCTGAAGCTGAAGTTGATATTAAATCGATGCTGAAATTCCTCATTGACAATATCTTTGTGGTTTTTGGTGATCAGGTCTTCCAATAGTCTGTTAGAACCCCATGGGCATGAATTGTGATCCGTTGTTTTCACTCGTATAAGGTTATTTTATTCAATAGCGTCTACATGGATATATTGATTGATTATTTGTTTCATTTTCGTCCCGATGTTCCGGGTTAGAATAGGTCCTCAGCATCCCCTTGCGTGTCGTAAGAGGCGATTGAATGGGGTGGTCATTCGGGTGAGACCATAAAAACCGAGGCCCCGTGTTACAGCAGGTGTGACACGATAAAGATACCCCCCTGCTCAAACGTCCTGAGTGTCGAGCATAGCTAGCCTAAATTTTGCAGCCCTTCACCGGCATTGGTGACGTCTCCATGTGAGAGAAATATTCTCGGTGGGACGTAAAACAATAAATAATCTAATCGTCCCGTAGAAAATATTTCACGCATACTGAAGGGGTCGTTGTCGTCCTTGGTACTATTATCTTGGTAGCCTGGGTACTATTTGAATGTTTAAATGTACCCTGGGTAATTAAATCGTTTGTTAACATACCCTGGGTATGATTAAATTATAATAGTACCCTGATACAAATCTCGTTTGTGGTCATCACATGTTTAATTTGCGCGCCAATATATTTTTTGTTGTGCTTTACATGCTCAATGTACTTTCCTCCTACAATTACCGGAGCACACGTGCATCAGGTAAATGTCGTCAAGTCTCATCGGAAAATTCCGAGGTACGATTATTGTTTTCCGCCTTACCCAGGGTACGATTATAATATTATGTAGTACCCAGGGTATCATTCTGATAAATAAAAGTACCCTGGGTACATAAATGGCGTACCCAGGACGACAAAGACCCCTTCAGCCTCAAGCTGCATATTGAGACGTCACCATTGCCAGTGAAGCTGAAGGGGTCTTTGTTGTCCTGGATATTCCATTTATGTACCCAGGATACTTTATTTATTAGAATGAGACCCTGGGTACTACATAATATTATAATCGTACCCTGGGTAAGGCGGAAAACAATAATCGTACCTCGGAATTTAACGAAATTTACCTGATGTACGTGTGCTCCGGTAATTGTAGGAGGAAAGTACAAAGAGCATGTAAAGCACAACAAATATGGTAAGCGATTGGCACGCAAATTAAACATGTGATGACCACAAACTAGATTTGTATCTGGGTACTTTTATAAATTAATCGTACCCAGGGTACGTTAACAAACGAATTAATTACCCAGGGTACATTTAAATATACAAATAGTAATCAGGGTACCGTGATATAGTAACCAGGACGACAACGACCCCTTCAGCGCCAGTGAAGGGCTACAAATTTAGACCTATGCTTAGCACTTATGACTTTTAGCAGTGAGAGTTCTCTTGCGTGCCACACCTGCTGCCACACGGGATCTCCGTTTTTAATGTCATATCAAAAAGATTCTTACTTCTAAATGCCGAGCTCTTGGAGAAGGAGCAATCACTACCTACGTCTTAGGTGTGACGCGGCCGTTCCGAGCACGGGGCTCGAACTTACGACATCCAGATCAGGAGGCGAGAGCTCTACCACTGAGCCACCGCGACCGGCAGGGATGGAAACAATCTAAAGCTGTGTCTTTGAACTTGACAATTCGATACATCGAAAACGTACGTGTTTTATATATGAATGACAATCATCATTCTTATGGCGATTCGATATATCTCCGTAAACTCGAAATTAAAGACATCACAGAGACTTCCACGTCTTCGTACGATATATAATGTATTGACATAACTTTCCATACTTATGTACAGCCCGGTAGCAAAATGCTATCACATGCACATGGTGTTAATGGCTTTCAGCTGATTTAATGTGCAGGAGGTTGTTCTGCGTATAATTAGCTTTTGAGACGAGGCAGGCTACATGCAAATAAGTTGCTGTTAAGGGGTTTCAACAGTCACGTTTAAAGTCAGCATTTCACAAATTACATGGTCGTTATAACAATCTAATTTGCACATACAACCTGCTATCGGATCAAATGCTGTCTGACGTGCTTTATACCAACTGTTAAGCCGATTCGATTTTGATTTCAGATTACTCAAGACAATGGGCGCATGGTGGGTGTGCCCGGTCAACAGGGGGGGGGGGGGCTTACTCCACCAAGGCATCTGATCCCACCTGTGGAGTGTTTAATGGTTCGTGTTTGCCCAACTCTTGTTTTCTGTTTGTGACTTACGAGATTGAACACTTCGCTATATTCATGTACCACAGGTGGGGTCAGCTGCCAAGGTGGAGTAAGCATCTCCTGTCGATCGGTCACATCCACATGAGCTCAATATCTAGATCAGGTAAACGGAGTAATCTGTAGTCAAAATCAGAGTTTAAAAGTTTAGTATTTAATTTATCGCTAGTAATGGTTGTGTCAAGTCATTTTGATGTTGATTTGAGAAAAGTTCTGTAACTTCAAATTTATTAGAAGTTCTGTAGATTCTTTTTCGAATCCACATTTGACATACACCACTTCTGGCATATGTTGTCTGAAGTTTGCTCTTCACAGCTGTCATTATTTTCGTGGAGAGCAAAGATAGGGTCTTGGTAGAAAATTTACTGGATCCAGCAATGTATTATTTGTTTGTAAAGGTTTTTGTGAAGTTATTGGTACGGTAACTATTCATCCCTCCCATTGACTGGGATGTTGAATTTTTAGAACCGAAACATGATTTTGAACAATTTCATATTTTAAAAGAACAATTGGAGTACAAGTACGATAACCAAATGTGGAACTGATGCCAAGTTTAAAATACAGTTGTGATTGTTTCCATCTAGAAAAGAACACACGATTAGATTCATAAAAAAAAATATCAAACGATTATTGTGAGGGGGGAGGGTGTAGCACTCACCATACAGAGTAAAAGTAACAAGCAGATTATTCATAAAGTAAACATTTGACCAAATATGAACGTCTGACATTAATGTTATCGACGAAAAGTGGAATAACTCAAATTTCTGTTTCAACCATTCGTTTTGGAGATTAAAAGATATGTTCTTTTTGGCTTGCTAACAACACTGTAACCAGTAGACTATAAATATTTTAAAGATCATGTTATCCTGCTTTTTCGTCTATGCACTGAAATGCTGGGGTTAGGGTTTTTGTTGTGTGTGTTAGCCATTTCTTCTCCCCCTTTTCTTTCTTCATTTTTATTTACATGTATTTTTGAAATTTATTTTGAAAACTGACGATCTCTGTCAAGCCCGCTTAAGAATATGAAAATTTGAAAATAAGGATCATATTAATCATATACGGTGCCAATTTTTATGCACCAGCAGGCATGCTTATGAAACTATCTTAAGATTTACCCTAAGATATATCTTACGAGGATTTTAGGACTATCTTAAGATGCATCTTAGGATGTAAAATAAAAGGGTCTCAGTTATATCTTAAATTAAGATGTCTTAAATGTTGTCTTATCATTTTTGTTATCATATCCAACATAATTTGCGTTATTTGGTAATAATGTTATGATATCACAAAAACAGCCGAAAACTTCCAGTGGCGAAAATCGTGATGCTACCACCATTTGAAGTGAAACAGGCTGATATCCAACCAAACCAACCAAAGACCGTCCTAAGACAGATCCGTTGGTCTTAAAGTTAAGATATATCCTAAGAAAAGTCTTAAGATAGGACAGCTTCGAAAGACTGGATTAAGTTTACATGGTGTCGTAAGACCCTGCTAAGATATACATGTATCTTAGTCTTAAAGGGCATGGACACGTTCTGAGCTAAAAATGTTCAAATTTTAGATTTCCATTTTTATGTTTACAATGCTCACTTAGGGTATTTCTAATGGTCAGCAAAAATTTGAACGTCATTTGTTGAGTTACAAGAGAGATAACCACTTACAATCTTCACAATGTAAACAAGGCCCGATCTTGTTTTGTTACATAAAGATTGCTCACAGAAAATACCATGTTTAAAACAAAATGAGATGTGAGAATCACTAGGAACTGTTAATTGTGTTCAGAATGAACTTGTAATATGAAAAAATCTGCTTTAAACAGAACGTATACTAGTAAATTCCATGTAGGTAAACAAAACATGACTCAAGCTTTGTTTACATAGTGAAGGATTGCAAGTGCTCTATCTCACTTGTACCTCAACAAAGAGACTTCAATTTTTTGCAGAACATTAGAAATACCCTAAGTGAGCATTTAAACATTAAAAATGGAAATCTAAATTTTGAACATTTTAGCTCACAACGTGTCCATGCCCTTTAAGATATCTTCATAAGCATGCCTGCAGATGCGCATTTCGACAAATTATCTCTTCAGTGATGCTCAAACCGAAATGTTGGAAATCCGAAACATGAAAGTAAAACTCTGTAAAGTGATCAATGTAGTGCCAAAAGATTGGGACCAAAAACTTCGAAGGATAGAGCTATGCCTGAGGGAGATAATCCTTAATTTTGATATGATTTCTAATTTTCCACTGCAATTAATACATATCCGTATTTCAAGCTTAACATAGTACATAGCAACTGGGCTGTAGAGACCTCGGGGACTAACAGTCCACCAGCAGAGGCCTCGACATAAAAATATCATATCAAAAGAAATACTTTTATGCCCTGGGGAAACTATCTAATGAGTGTTTTCTACTTAAGTGTAAATAGGTAGTGAGATAAGTTCTCACGGAAAATTTCAAAAAAGAAATAAAATAATAATAATTTTCACGTCCGTGTTGGTTTAAATCGATATTTGTTATCTCCACTTTAATTTAAAAAAAAAAACGCCATTAGATATTGCGCAATCATTAGCACGGATGTGTGCAGTTGTCATTTGTTTACTATACAGACAGGTGTGAAATCCACGTGCGCCGGCTTCATCTATTTACCATTGTCATTTTGGAATCATTCGTGCATGACATCCCGTATGGTTTTTGTTTTGTTACGCAATTCAAACGATGAAATTGGATGACATTTGTATGCAATCTTTGCGTTACATTTTTCAAATGTTTACATAACAAACTTTTATGTACTAATGATATATTATGGTGGTATGTGTCCGCCCCCTGTATGCAACTTATTTTTCTACAAATTATGTCTACATGCAAGATGAATATATCGACATGCAACGTAATTATGTTAACATGCAAGAAAAATATAATCAGATAATTCGGAAAAAATATTGCAAAATTATCAAATGCCGCCCACATGTGACTTCCAACATGCAAAAATACAAAACATGTATGTCGACATGCAATTTATCTATGTTGACATGCTACTTATCTTTGTTGGCATGCAATATAACTTTATCGACATGCAACTTATTTATGCTGAAATGCGTGATATTCATGTTGACTTGCAACTTGGTTATCTGGACATGCAACTTTGTTAACATAAATAAGTTGCATATAAAATGGCGAACTAACAAAGTATCAAACGCAAGTTGCATGTAAAGGCAAAGATAACGAACAGTGATCAATCCCGTAAGTCCTAAATAGATTACAAAAACAAGAGTTGGGCAAATACGGACCCTGGACACACCAGAGGTGGGATCAGGTGCCTAGGAGGAGTAAGCATCCCCTGTTGACCGGTCACACCCGCCGTGAGCCCCTAGTCTTGATCAGGTAAACGGCACAATCCGTAGTCAAATCAGTGTGAAAATCGGCTCAACAATCGCTATGAAACACATCAGACAGCATTTGACTCACTGGTAGGTCCTATTGGTAAACTATATTGTTATAACGGCCATAGAATTTACGAAATGCTGCCTTAAACGTGAATGTTGAAACCCCTGCAACAACAACTTATTTGTAAGTAGCCTGCCTCCATTCATATCCTGATCATACGCAGAACAAGCTCTTGCGTATCGAATAAGTTGAAAGACATACACACCATATGCAGGTGATGATGGAATATTGCTACATAAATATGGGAAGTTGACGATGGAGCAGCTGAAATCGTCCCGTTTGTCATAAAGTTAGGTAGTTAATTTTGCCGTTAATGGCATTGTTCAATATAATATCCGAGTCCAAAGCAGACAGGAAGACTCTGTGGTGTCTTTTATTTCTAGTTCGCTGAGATATTGAATGGAAATACATGTAATTATTATTGATCGATAAAACGTCGTCAATATATCGAATAAGTTGCATGTCAACATACTTATCACGCATGTCGACATAAATATCACGCATTTCAACATAAATAAGTTGCATGTCGACATACATATATATATCGCATGTCAACATAGATAAGTTGCATGTCGACATCAATATGTTGCATTTAGCATGTTGGAAGTCACATGTGGACGATGTTTGATAATTTTGAAATATTTTCCGAATTGACTTATTTGATTCAATTTGTCTTGCATGTTACCATTATTATCTTGCATGTTGACATATTTATCTTGCATGTAGACATAATTTATAGAAAAATAACTTGCATACAGGGGGCAGAAATATGCCACGATAGGGCAGAAATATGCCACCATAATATATCTTTATTAACATAAATGTAATTTAAGGCAAACATGAATGCAGAAATTTATACCCACCTTCAAAGAAGAGGGTCATTTGGCTTTGCACCTGTCGGTCGGTCGACTACGTCTTGAGAATAATCAGATGAGCATCCCTTGTATTTTCAGGTCAGGAATACTCTGGACTTAGGAAGATACTGTCTGCTCAATAACTTGAGAATCTTTTTCTTACCATACATTAAACTTGGCACACTGATACACCATCAAGAGTAGATGGCCTCTACAGATTTTGAGGTCACATGGTCATAGGTCAAGAAGCAAATTGGACATAGAAGATATTGTCTGCTCAATATCTTGAGAATGTTGTGCTTGACAGACACGAAACTTGGTACACTGGTACATCCTAAGGAGTATATGACTCCTATTGATTTGAGGAGTCAATCCATTCTGGACATAGGAGGCTATTGCTCATCAAATTCTTTAGAATCCTTCCCTTGACAGGCATTAAACTTAATACACTGGTATATCACAAGGAAAAGATTACCTTTATAACTGTTGAGGCCAAAAGATCAAGGGTCAAACTGAACATAGTACATGTAATATATTGTCTCCTATATTTCAAGCATCATTTGCTTGATTGACACCAAACTTAGTACACTGTACACCTTAAGGAGTAGATGATATTAAGGTCAAAGGTCAAGGGACAATCCACTCTGGACATAGAAAGACATTGTTCGCTCAATATAGTGCATTGTTTAGGCACTACTATGAATTTGAGTGATGCATGAGAACCGGGTATGAGTATGACCTTTTAAGCAATTTTACACGACGGGGAGCATACTTGTTTCTGAATCATTTCTTGTTTGGGGATATTACGGGAAAAATTAAGCTTTAATTAAGATTTTTCTTGGAATAATGAGACATTCCAAGGAAAAAACTCTTTCCTTCCAAGATACTGGTGGGTTTTCATCACTGTTACTGGTCAGGCATTTTCTAAACTAAAAACTATCATGCAAGATTACATTAACCAGGGGCGGATCCAGAAATTCGAGTTAGGGGGGTGCAACATTATATGCGGCTGGGGCGCCTTGAGGCCCAGTGGGTCCAGGGCAAGCTTGGTGGGGGCCCAGGGGGCGAAGCCCCCGGAAGCTCCAGAGTTTTAGAGATTTTGTAGGGTTGATTTGTCTCCAAAGTAGTAATTTTCACTATATTTCTGTCATTTTCAATCAATAAAATGAGAAAATTTTGAAGGTTTTTGAATGGAATATACCTTTTCTCAGAAGAGGGGGAGGGGGGGGGGCGCCGTGTGTAATTTATCAATTTTTCCAGTGAAAATATAAAATTATAATATTACACTTGGTAAATTTTAAGGGGGGGGGGGGCGCCGGTGCGCCCCCCTTAAATCCGCCACTGTTAACCTTGAGTCTGTATATGTCAACTACATGCACATGCATTTGGTTGCTAATAGGAGTTATTGAATTGCTTGTGTTTGCTTACATGAGCAAAAGCCATTAAGATCTTCAGTTCATGTATGGGTTAAATAATCGTATTTGATCTATATTGCTTACTCGGGTTACCTAAATGAAATACAATACCAAAAAAAAAAAACCCAACAAAAAACAAACAAGTTTCAAGAGGGTTATAAACGTCATCAGTGTTTATGTAAACAAAATCTAAAGTACAGAGGAAGTACAAAGTATATGATGAATCGGAACAGTGCTTAATTGAATCGGTGCACGCAAACTTCGTTCTTGACCGAATTTAAATCCTAAAATAAAAATATGGTTTTGCACAATTTTGCAAAATTAAGCAAAAAAAACAAAACAACACAAAAAAAAACAAAACAAAAAAACAAAAATAAATGTTATGAGTGCACATGCAGTCTCTTTTCAAAAATGTAAAAAGTTTTGCACTTGATTAATTACTTGGATTTAGGTCCAACATTGTTATCCTTTAGATAAAGCAGGCAAGTGGCACAATTTATGGAATGCAATTCATATAAAATATTTTGAGTCGCCTTTGAAATAAAAGCACATAAATGCAAAGTGACGTATGTGGTAAAACTGAATGAACTTTCGACCCAATGTGATTAACCGATTTATTTCAAACGATGTTAAAAAATAACATACACACGTACACCATTCAAATTAAAAACTGCCCATAGACCACAGGAGAGTTCGAGTCGGTGCAGAAAAGCTACTTAACTGTGCACTAAGACGTTTTGTGACAATAACAGTTTATCGATACCGACGGAGCCTGTCACTCCACCGCCACCGCTGTACTGTAATTTAATCGGTTCTGAAACCACATCCTCCGTATCGAGGTTAGGTCCCGCCGTCACGTGTTCAATAATAGAAATAGTTTACGCGGTATCTCGTAATCATTGATATTCTCACTCCATAGCATGGTTTTTTGATTCATTGCATATTGGGCATAAAGTGCTACTCCACGAATAATATCAATCCCTTGAATGTCTCTGTCAATATGATGCAACATGTACAGCGCCTGTTTTGTGTATGTGGTTACTTTATTTTTTACAGATTTTTTTTTTTATAAATATCCACCCAATTCCCAAATAGGTTTGTGCGAATTCTGATCAATGATCCCAATTGACACAGGGTACACCACTGCACCCATCCCTAGGGACTGGTGCAAACAAACATACGCTAAAGGGCCACAAAGGGATTGTAAAAAGTCATTTCATTAATGTGTTTGGATAAGTAAGGATGATCTTCGTTTTGCCTTCTGGTGGTAAATGTAATGTATTTTGAAATAAGCTAAATGATTAAATGGTGTGCGCTTTATGTAGTTTAGCTTAAGGGTTTGAAGATTCGTAAGGTTTTCAAAATCTAAAACATACTTCATTGCACAATTCGTTCAAATCAAAATCGAAAGGTTATTTTTTACCAGCATTTTATCGAAAGAATGGATAGAAAAAAAACCTTCCAATCGTGTTTTTTTTTAAGTTCTTATTATAGAAATAAGAGATGGGGGGAAAACAAGGTAATGTTTTTCCAAATACAGATATTTATAAAATATCAGTCATTTAGGGAGAAGCTTATTTTGTGAATTCGAAGTCAAAAGTAGTTACTTTACTCAATTTGTTTTCAATTCAAAAAGAATATTGTCGTTTATAGAAAAACACTGGTGATTTTGTATGTTCGCGTATTGACTGCGATCTGACAATATCAATATCTGTTGCTCGTGTGATAGTAAATAGTAAGTTAATTAAAACTCGCATTAATAATTTCTTTGATAAAAAAGTACGTAACATTGCTAACCTGTGATAATAATTTCTTCAATATGGAACATTGTTAAAATCAATATCAACACATATTTGTATAATATATCACAATAAATCATTACCAAATTATACATGTACCCCGCACGATAAATAGATTCAGTCCATTCAAGTTCGTTAAATTACGCGATGAAAATTGAATAGAGATAGAGCTTTTAATTTTATATACGTTACTTAAAATGTAGTACAGACTTTGGAGAAAAATAAATATATTTGAGAGACATTGAAAAAAAAATTATATATATATATAGAATAAATAATGTGAAATCTTCAACTCAATTTTATATATACTGAAATAAAAGTATGAATTATCAAAATTACAAATTACAAAATTAAAACCAGAAACCAACCAAAAGTTTGTTTGGGTGTTGTTGGGTTTTTTTCGGTACTCAATTCCTATTTCGATACATATACATACCTAAGTTGTAAACAAAATACTTTACTGTTTCTAAAGATACTTTGAAGATTCATAAATCATTTATTTATTGGGGGAGGCTTTTCAATGCATAATACATGGTTTGAGCGTGACGCCATTTTACCCTTTCTCAAAACGAACCACGACATTTGTAATAGAAAGCCCTTTGTAGTGTCCAATGTCAATAATGATTTTTTTTTAAATATGAAAATATAAGTTTACATTTGATTCCCATATTTATTTCAAACTACAAAGCTTAGATTCGCGCCGTTTTGACACATCCTAACTTACAACCTTGTCCTATGCGTTAGTACTTCGTGTACTCTACACTCCCTGCAGTCTTGTTATATTACAATGTGTTCATGGATTAGTCTATGGTCGAATACTTGAGTCCTAACGCATTGGTTCCCAAAACTAGTGGTAGTTATTGTTTCATTTGTCGTAATGGGGATCAAATTGAAATTTCCACAAATCTGATTTTCCTTCCATTTATCAAACAAAAGATGAACAGCTACTGTCTAAGTTGTGATAAATTGTGTGAATATTTAGTATACCTTGAGTATATCTAGTAAAATTATAGCTTTGTTTACAGGATTCTGAAACTCCAACAATTTGTGTATACGACAATTTACTGTGTACCTTTGGGTCATATACAACCTCATTGGATTTTTCCAAATACAAAATTAACAAAGTTTTGATACATTGATTTACGTTATTCAAAGATAAGATTATCTTGTCATATAAAAATCAGATGATGTTCTTTTAACAGATACATACAGGTAGATGGTGAAATCCGTGATTGGTTATTTATCGTAGACAACCGATAATTAATATCTAAATATTACGTACATGTAATTGGATATTTTGTAGACTTTTTTTAAAATTTCAAATGGAAAATAATCATTGAATACGCACGCGGTTATTGAATTTCAAATGGAAAATTTTATTACACATTCACGTACTCATTCTTTGGTTTTGGTAATAGAGGTACGTTGTAAGTTATATTGCATAATTTACGATGGTCAGTCAAATTTATGCAAATCTAAACGACAAACTATAATGTATCATCGGATTAGTAGAAACACGTGCACCAGGTGTCGCAAAAGAAACAAGTATCTAGCGGGTGATGTCGCTTCTTTGCATATGAGGAGGACTTTTGTGGTGTACAATTACCATATCATTTAGAATTTTGTCAGGAATGGTCTATATTTCCTGTTCTTTTTCCTTTCCTTTATTTTCCGGGTCCGTAAATGGCCTCTTCACTTGCTTTAATGGAGAAAAATAAATAAATGTAGATAGATCAGCAGAATAATATATACACTATGGGTAATTTCCTATCATACATATACTCCTACATGTATAACACACACACTTGCACAACCTAGGCGTTCTTATTCATAGATTTGTATAATGTGTAGAATTTAATCCTTATATGCATTATTTATATGAGTTACAATTCATATAATATTCGACTGATGCTTATATTTCATAGCATGAGCTATTTATTTTCTTTCGTCTTCTTTCAAAAATTATCTAATATCGTAAATATTATTACACTAACATGTAAATATATAATCATACTTAATAATGCGTAATTTTTTTTTCTGTTAACTTTTATTAATCTATTAAGAATTTTATGCTTCATCGGTCAGTTTGAATTTTGAGTGGAAAAGATACCAGCCTGTACGGATAAACTGTATAGCAAACTTCTGCGGCGATTAATACCACTTTTGGTCTTGTAAAATATATTTGTTGATATTCAAACATGAAGAAAATATAATTTAAGGAGGTGATATAATTGTGTTTTGACAAGACCAATGGTGAAAAAAAACTACTGTTACAGATAAAAGCACAACCATTTTGCTAGAAATATTAAATAAAGTCAGCCATAATGACGCTTGGAAAAATTCAGGGGTTAAAACGTAGATTTACTTGGGGGGTAATTCAAACCATAAAAAAAATATCGGAAGTCGTATTGATTCAAATTATGCTGGCTGAAGTTCACAAAATACGTGCAAAACAAGTGCCAGGAACTCATTCTAACAAAATCAGGTTAAGTGATTACAGATATTGCTGTGAATGAGAATTAAAGAGGCCAAGGTTACTGGGAAACAAATACGAGTATTTTGAACGATGGGAAATATAAGATGAGTATTAAAAACTTAATTAATAAAAATAATGTTGAACTATCAAAAAATGTGAAAACAGTAAACGTGCATGATCTTTGGAAATAACAAAGTTAGAAAATTCGTAATTCATATATTGAAAACCACTGTCAAAAATATAGAAGAATATGTTAAGGTTCTACAGAGAAAACTGCAGGATTGGATTTTTTAAAATCTAAATCGCAGAAAGAGTTTAATTTTGGTGAAAACGACACGCAATGGATAAGAACCGTGTACAGAGATCCCATTTATAGAAGAGTAAACTAAAACGTGTACATTGCAGAGGACTTAAACAAGGGTGTCCATTATCGGCCTTGCTTTTTGTTCTTTGCAGCAGTGTTCCACGTCTGATCAAATGGAAATATAAATAATTTTAAAATCAAAGAAATTAATCAAGCAATAAAGATAATACAACACGCTAACAACTATTAAGAATGAGACATCCTTACAAAAAGCATTTAACACAATTGATAGTTTATGTAAACACTCGGTATTTAAACTAAATAGAGATGGTACAGAATGTTTATACTATTGGCGAAGCTGAAAGGAACGGCAAAGTTAAAAAAAAATTAAAAATAAATGAAATAAAGAAGAATGTTCAAAAAGTAAATGAAAATTCAATTAAATCATTAGGTATCCACATTGGTCATAATAAAGAACAGAGTTTTGAAGAAATCAATTAGAGACGGTATCGGAGAGAGATTGATTGATTGATTATTTCTTGTTTTACGTCCCACTCGAGAATATTTCACTCATATGGGGACGTCACCATTACCGGGGAATGGCTACAAAATTTAGGCCTATGCTCGGCACTCAGGGCCTTTGAGCAGGGAGGGATCTTTTTCGTGCCACACCTGCTGTGACACGGGGCCTCGGTTTTTGCGGTCTCATCCGAATGACCGCCCCATTCAGTCGCCTCTTACGACACGCAAGGGGATGCTGGGAGCCTATTCTAACCCGGATCCCCACGGGTCTCGGAGAGAGATAAAATAATAAGATTCTTGGAAAACCAGAAACCTTACAATATTTCAAAAATTTGCATAATAAACTCTTTAGCAATCATTCAATGACTTTGGTGATGACTACTAAAATACATGTAATTGTATTTAATTTCATCTGGACTAAGAGAGGTAGGGTTAAAATCTTAAAAGAAATATCCCTCTAGGAAATAAACTAAAGGGGGGATATATTTATACAAATCAAAAGATTACTAGTATTCAGGAGTTTTTGTCAAAGGAATAAATATCAAATACAAGTACCTGTTAAGACAGATGGCCTGTTTTCAATGAAAGTGAAATGTCGCATAAATATATATTCTATTTATAGAGAAAATACTACTTATTTCAATGAAACCAAGGGATGAAAATGAACAAGACTATCATTGTCACAAAGTATTTAGAGAAATAAAAGCTTTACTTATAAAAATGGGACGCTTTGTTCACAAACTGGATGTTTGTTTCACAAATTGATGGGACACAAGGATATTAGTTTATTCAAATCGTCTAAAACACAATTCTCTACTTATCTAATATGAAAGCTGTTTTAACTGATAGTTTCAAGAATAACACCGACTGTAAAGTAGACACTTTCAACTTTCCAAAACAGCATAAATTAAGTACTTCGCATTATCATGCTACCAAGAAAGGTTTGTTAAATTGAAAAAAAAATACATAATTTTGAGGGTGTGATTTGCATCTTTGACTACATATATTTGTACAGAATAGTTGCACAGTGAAATCCAAGAAAAAGGGTATCCGAGTTTCATCTTACATGTAGCGGCAAAAGCATTGTATACACTTTGTTTCAAAATTTACAGTTTTCAATGTTGTTGAAAAATAACGAAATGACAGAAAAAATGATATGAGCACCCAAGTGTGATATTTTCAACTTTTTCAGAGTCACTGTATATGGTTGTACGTATGACACCAAATTTACAAATATATTTCAATTATTGCATCTGTTAACATGTTGATTCAAATGAAAATTTACTCCTTGCTGTGCAAAAATTGCTCTCTTGTTGTAGAGTCCGTAGCCCTATGTTTAGTAAAAGCATTATTGAAAACATTCATTGATGAAATAGAGTACATGTGTATTATTCTCTTTTTAAGGAGTAGAACGGTAATGAAATGAGTGTGTACATAGTAGAGTCCGTAGCCCTAAAAATGAATAAATTACAATATTCAGAAACTTTGTTTTTGTCCCAATTTTTCTAGAAACAAGCTAACTGCTCACTGAAAGTATAAAATTCAGACTATAAAATACAATATATATAATATTTCTGTGTCAGTATAATTTCAATAACCATGATAACAAAGATATTTTTTTTTTAAAATGATTTTGCTAGAAATGTTAGTGATAATCAAGTTGTATTTTAAATAAAAAAAGTTTTTTCCCATTAGAACAATTTAGAATTAACAGGTTTCAAATTATATTCCTTTTTTTAAAAGAAAAATGTAAATCTTGATAACTTCTTGTGACACAATATAGTCCACCCTGATTGTATTTTAGGCAAAATCTTAAGAATAAAAATAACTGATTTGTGAATATAGAATACTAAGAAGTGCTTTAATAAAGTAAGAAACACTGCAGAATATCCTACAGAAAAAGAAAATATTTTCTTTCAGAATGGAAAATTAGAATATATAAATTCTTTTATGAATTTTTTTATGGTAAGTTTCAAAGATCATAAATGGAAAGTACGTGCATGGGAAAAGCAATTTATGTTGAAAATTCAGACTGTACGAACATTTAGAGAAATAATGTGTGTAAACTTATAGATAAAAATGTTGCTGAATTTGACTATAGATTTTTGCACATTTGTCTTTTATTTATGTAACAATTATTTTCTTAGTAAATAAAAAAAAAAAAGTATTGATCTTGTGTTGATGTCTTTGAAAATAACGCACATGTATTTGATTTTTGAATGCCGACATGCAAGACAGATATTAACATTCGATGGAGACTTTGTTCTAGTTTTTCATGAAAATAATCCTAAAGTGCATTGATTTTTAGAGTATTCAAAAGTAGAATGATGTTAAGACTTGAAAACAAAATTAAAAGTTAACGCACGTTAAACTCGACTTAGCATCAAAGAAATAAAATAATTATGATTTCATAGACGAAAAATTGGTTTGAACATATTTTATTGAAAAAAAAATCAAAAGGAGACAAGTTTTAACTACTTACTGGCTCCTCTCCTTAATTTACAATATATGGCATGCACATTAAATACAACAGATATATAACAAGTAAAAAGAGTTTGAATAAAATATAATATAATAGTACTAATATATAGCAATTATTTGAATCTGCATGATTCATCAATAAATTTATATACAGCAGCAAAAATATTGGTGTTGGTTTGCAATGTTAAATTTTCGTTACTCCATAGTAATAGGTGTACAAATCAATTCTGAATAGGCGATTAAAGAGAGTATCTCTAGCTTTTTTATAATTTTTACAATCAAAAAAGGAAAATTAAATGCCTTACACTTCGCCTTTTTGTATTATAACAAATATGCCTTGCAATATTTTTTTTTCGGTTTTTGTTGATTTTTGCTAAATTGTATAATTTAAATTTTTTTTTTTAAATTGTTTTTTACTGTGATTGTTTCTCCCCTACAACAATATGACTATAGCCTGAAACAAATATGCAATATGTGTATCAAATGCAGACCGAATTTCACACTCTCTTTTGTAAATGACACATAGATGTGTGTAAAAAAAAAAAACAAACCAAATCAACTAAAGTAACCAGTCAATGTGAATTGTTTGTTTGTATTCTGCACATGATGATGAAAATGAAATGTTTTTAAAAGTAATAAACTTTTGAACATTATAGAATAATTGAAGATATCTTTAATTATTTATCTCTTCAAATGAATTGATGAGTGCATTAAATCAATTGCTTCACTAACTGAATCAATGCGAGAATTAATGCAATTGAAGAGAGCATTAATTCATTTAACGTCCACATTCATTCAATGTGAAGAGTGAAATAATTCATTTAAAGCAAGCATTAATTCAATTATTGCATTCGGTGGAACATTTCCTTATTCCATAACTCGTACTAATGAAGGATTCTTTATAAATGTACATGTATTTATAAATAGGCGAAGTTAACAATGTGTTAAACGCAATCATAAAAAAAACCATACAGTATATACGTACATATACAAAATCGAGTGCAGGGCAACACGGGACTTCCAACAAAAGCGAAGGCAGGATCAGGTGCCATGGAGGAGTAAGCATCCTCTGCCGACCGGTCACACCTTTCAAGGCTTTAGGGAATCGTTTTGCCTTTGATACTCTCTGCAAATCAATGATAACCATTTCCACATGAGTGCGATGCAGTTATGAAAATCTTGATGCATATTTTAAAATGGCTGAGAATTTGGACAGAAATGAATTTAAAATGTGAAAAATAGATCTTATGTTTGAATCTTCACACTCTTTATGATAAGGGTATGCCGACATGAAAGTGTCGCAATACAAGGTCCACGTGCATTTCAAAAAATGAAATTTATTTCTTACGTGGATAACGCGAAATCGACTGTGCATCAGATAGGGAAGGGCATACTATCACGCGCCACAATCACTAGTAAAGTGGAAGTATTTAACAGGGGAGTGGCACAAGTGGTTTTGGACATTTTCTGGAATTGTTTGTGCGTAGGTCTGATTTTTGTAAAATCTATTTCAAAACAGACCCGGCATTTATAGATTAATAGATAAAATAAACAATAAACAAAACATGGATATCATTCCATTTTAAAACTTTTAATAATATTTAATAATATTCAAGAAAATCATACAGGACATTTCAAAAAACACTCAAGCATTCTCTGTTGGTGAAAAATAATTCAATCTACGTAAAAATTCCAACAATAAATAATGCTGATTTAGAACAGTATTGTTCACGTTGCATACATAGATTACAGTTTGTTTACATAAATGTAGTAGATTAATGTACAGAAGGAGCAGGACAACATTAAGTTAGATACGTATGGTCCCGGGTCATTTCGTTTGCATAATATTCTGCGTTAATAATATTACATCAACAGTTTATATATGATAAAGCGAATAATAATATGAAAAAGAAAATTACAATGTAAAATCATTTTATTTTTATTTTTCAACAGACCTTCTGAATATATTTTAAAAGCACAATCATTACATCACTATAAAATATAGGTCAAGAAATGTTCGA
>CAJDSM010000381.1:11939-34275 GCA_903981925.1 Ostrea lurida
TTTCAGACTTTGGTCATCCTTGCGGAGACTTGCATTAAAATGCGTATTCGTGTTCTTTTAGCTTGAATAGAAACTCACGGCATTGACAGTTCGTATTTGGTTAAGAGTATGGCAGATTTGATGAAACATGTCATTTTAGTTTCGTCAATGCATCAATAGAAGAGCCATTACATATCCTTGAGTTTGAAATTTGTTATTTGAACAAAAGTACGCTTGAGTTCCGAGGAACTTTACTTCTCTTATACCAGTGGATTACAAATCTGTAAGAGCCCTTGATTCGTACAGAAATCCAAGCCATTAATTTTCTCATCTCTCTCCGCTTCCTGTTACATTTTGGTTGGCGTCGTTGACCGCCCGTTGGAGGTGCAGGTGAATTGCAGTCCTGCCAGTGGGGTTTGAAAACAGTGGTAGCTATCTTCGGGGCGAAGACACTTAAGGAGGGAGGGAATGTAGAAGTTACGTTATACAGACCGTGGGATAATCGCCTGGATAGCTCATTGCCGTTAGAGCCACCTGACTATTAATGACAGGGGTCCAGGGTTCGATTCCCGGGTCCAGCCACTTATTTTCTCATTCTCTCCCTTCCTGTTACATTTGGGTGGCAGTGTGACCCCTGAATCAGGTGAATTTCAGCCCTGCCAGAGGGTGGGAACCTGGGTTATTGTCTTCGGGGCGAAGGTTTACTTTAAGGAGGCAGGGCTTTAGGGTAATCTGATTATATAGGGCGCTATATAAATATAGAATAATAATTAATAATAATAATATGTAGTAGTTACGGCTATATGGACATGGACATCGTCCTGGATTAGCTCAAGTGGTTAGAGCAACCTGACTAGATAATGCAGGCGTCCCGGTTCGATTCCCTATCCAGCCACTTATTTCTCATTCTCTCCCTTCCTGATTACATGTAACAAATCGGCTAGTCGAAAGGCTTAGTCTCAATAGATCGCAGTTGGTGGCTGCTCTACTAAGGTACGATCACCGCCGCCAAGAACTAAGTCGTCTACAAATGATTTTACACTTCTTACATTGGAATGGGTATTGGATATGTTTCCCACCGGACGCCTGCAATTGAGCAACAGGCGCGTATGGCGCTTGCCGTTAGCTTTTTACCCTTGCCGGCGGCCCCCGAGAGGGCTTCCGACACTTATCTTGCCGCCCAAGCGCAGTGCACAAAAAAGTATCGTTGTAGATCTGGACGAGATTGCTGACTTAGAGGCGATCATCATATCCTTCAGATGGTAGCTTTCGCACCACAAGCACTGATCCAGCCAAGCACATAAACCCAAATGTCTGATACTGCGGTTCCTCTCGTCGCTGAAGACAGTTAGTTTTACCTAGTGGTGACTGCAAGTCGTTGCTTACGGTAATCCTGCTAAGTACGAGAGGAACCGCAGGTTCAGACACCCCCCCCCCCCCTTTGTTTATGTCTTGGGCTTTGATCGTGCTTTGGTGCGAAGCTACCATCTGAGGGATTATGGACTGATCGCCTAAGTCAGAATCTACGCCCAGATCTACAGCGTATACCTTTGTGCACGTGCGTCTTGGGCGGCAACGATAGTGTCGGAAAGCCCTCTCGGGGGGGGGGCGCAAGGTAAAGCCACGGCAAGCGACCATACGCGCCTGTTGCTCATTGCAGGCGTCGGTGGGAAACAGGATCCATCCCATGTCAATGTAGAAGTGTAAAATCATTTGTAGAAGACTTAGTCTTGTCGGCGGGTTGGCGTACCTAGTAGAGCAGGCCACACTGCGATCTATTGAGACTAAGCCTTTCGACTATCGATTGTAAATGTAACAGGAAGGAGAATGAGAAAATAGTGCTGACTTGGGATCGAAACCCGACCCCTGCATTTACTAGTCAGGTGCTCTAACCACTGGGATATCCAGGCCCGATGTCCACGGTCCATTTAAGCTAAAACTACTACACATGTACACGCAGGGGTCCTCAAAACATGAACCACTTCGGCTAGTAGGACTTCACAAGGTAGGGAAGCCGAAATAAATAGAATACTCGAAGGCATTGGCCAAAGTTAGAAGCTCCAAACAGATCTACTTGCATACAGTCTGTCAGATGGTGAACATATTGAGTGACAGGTTACAATCAGTACACTACACATTCACACAGCTCTACACAAAGTTGTATTGTACCTCTAAGTACTTGGTAGTTCCAATTTCAAATCGTGATTAGAAAACAAAAAAGAACCTGAGTTGTGTGTCGTCGGGGACGAAGGCTATTTAGGGAGGGAGAAGGTACGTCAAGCCGGGTCGATCTCCGGTTAGCCAGATAGCCTCAGTTGGTGAGCACGCTGATGAACATTCAGGGGACCTGGGGTTCGAATCCCGGTCTTGGTCCGTTGCAATTTTCTCCCTTCCTGTTACATTTGCTATTTGATTTAAATTGATTTGCAAGTTTACGAAATAAGTGATCATTCTTTAGAAAGAGGAAGATGCAGAAAAATTCCAAAAAAATGCAAAGAATCTGTAAAAAATGTAAAACTATTGATGAGAATTTCATTTATTTTTGAATTGTTCAATCCAAACGAGACGCTAAGGAAAAAAATACTTGTAACTTTTAGAATTTGAAAAAATCTGAAAATTGAAGAGAAAAATAATGTTAAATCCGGAAACAAATATATTACAATCGCCATCGGAGTTCATTTACTGTGATACTTTTTTTCTCTGAACCGGAAAACGAGACGACTTTTAGACTCATCCCTCTGCCACACCGTTGTTGTGTATAAGTTTTTGGTGTGGTGTTTTCAGCTTGAGAAGAAAGCAATTCACTTTGCCAGTCTAGCTGGGGAGAGATTGTATGGTTTTGATAATGATTTAGGATTGATGGTTATCAATTATTGTCAACAAAAAACAGAACAAAATGGATCAATAACAGCAGGTGTGTCAATGAGACTGTGGTCTTCATGAGATGGCTCTATTCCTGCGGTAGATACCACCATTTGGGGTATTGACAACATATGATCTATCATCTACTTTCTCAAGTACAGTTACAGGCTTCAAAAGTTTGGCATTTTGTTGAAATTAAACGTTTTCTCCTAAATCACTAGCGGACAAGTGGTTTTTAGATGCTTTTCAAAGTAATTCTTTTGCTGCATTGTGACATTGTTGACACTGACTACGACTTCTTCCGTTTACCTGATCAAGACTATGGGCCTCACGGCGGGTGTGACGCGTCAACAGGGGATGCTTACTCCTCCTAGGCCACCTGATCCCACCTCTGGTGTGTCTAGCGGATTTCGTGATTCATAACTCTTTGTTTTTGTATTCTATTTGGGACTTACGAGATTGATCACTGTTGTATCTTTGCCTACATGTTTAGTGTAAAGTTGAAGTTTATATCCATGGTTACTAGTAAATCCAATGAATTCAGAGATTTCTCCTTGGGATCATGACGTTCCAATGCTCGGACTATTAAGACGGCCGTGCATGTTCTACTTTGTGGATTTTTAGGCAGTATATAAAATTGTCCTGGTCTGCAGTCGTAGGAAAGCATGTCGAAAACGTTGTCACCGATTTCACCCTTGTTGTACATTTCATGAAGGGTTTTGATTATCTTAGAGAAGAACTCTTTGGTTAGGTCAAACTATAACTTATTTAATAAAAGCGTTCGTCATTGAGAGTTGCGAGAGCTCCGTCAAGTACCCGTCTTCTGTCCAAGACACTTAAGTTAGAACTTTGTTTCCTTTTAATGCAATATCAAATGTTGCAACGCCAATCTTTCTTCTTTGGTGAGATTATCTCGCTTATAATCTGACTTAAAACAGGATTTTTGCTGATTGCTTCTCAACCGCATCAATGTAAGACATTTAAAGCTCCGCATTTACTCAAGTGCTGGCCCCAGGTTTTTAGTTTGTAGGAAAGGGTGATATAATTCTCTAGGACTGTCGGTTGCATTCTAAGGACTGGGAGGAACTGTCATTTATGGAGTATGCGTCCATCGTTTCTAACTCTACAATGACCGCACTGGTATCCAAATGAATCTGGATTCATTAGTGAACAGACCTATATTATGAATCGAATGTCGTCTGCAGCCACGCTTAGTCTTGCGCATACGATGACGCTTGAACAGTATTGGGTGCACCGTGACGTCTTGGTCGGATGTGCTCGCTGTAAACGATTACGCACAGTTCTTTGGACTTGATCGTCGAAGGTCCAGGGAATACTACGAGCAGTCAAACTTGCTTGCCCTGGAAACAAATTTCCAGTGCACAATCCTAATGTGCTTGTTCCTGTTGCGTTGACGTCACAGAGGACGCCCCGGCCAGACTATGGTCAATTCGATGTTACCAGATTTTAGGAAACGTTGTCCATAATAACCTGGGACTGGTTTTCTGATAACCCCAAGCTTTAAAGTGCCTTTCTACGATATTTTGATGCCATTCTGGGCTAAAAGCAATCCAACACAAACACGAGTACTTGGTTTTCGCCGCAGTCGTGGCATCGACAGAAGAGGTAAATTTTAGTCAACAAAAAAAAATCCCCCAACTTTCCTACCTTACTTTAGAGACACAACGGCTGATACATATACGATAAATGATGAAAATAATATATTGAACAATTTGAATGCATCAAATTTAGCTCTCAATGCCTTGAAGAGTCATCCGGAATTCAAAAGTTTTTCTTCAAGCCGACTCGACATTGTTCATCACGTGATTTAGAATGACAACAGGCACTGCTATGTAGAGACTTAGAAAAAATACCTCGTAACCACACCCACTTTTCAAGACAGTTAGAATATCCTTTTGCCTCTGATAATTAAAGCAACTCCAACGAAACCCTTCCGAAATACCATTTAGAATAAAGAATGTGTTTATTTTAACATGTGACGTTTTCCAATAAAAATAGCACTTTCTTAATAAGCATGCATGCGTGTCTGACTCCATTTCTCTTGGTTTAGCAAACGTTCATGGAAAGATCCCATATAAATTCTATTTTGTTTATTTTTGTATGGCATGCCAAAAGGTAATTTATTTTTGCGTTAAATGCGAAGTGCCAACTTGATAAATGTTAAATTCGCAAAGGGTGCAACAAAAAATTGAGAAAGAAAGCTCTGGGGACGACCTATCATAGAGCGGTCTTTATTGGGTACTCCATGTCAATAGAAAGATTTTGATTTGATCTCTGATACCCGGAAATGTGGATAGCTCATCGGAACTTTGAACCATTATTTCGCAATTCCAGACAATAAAGGGTTTGATAAAACTGCTTTTAGCGTTTTATCCCTTGAAGACAAGGTGAAATGAATATCACAAGGGTACACGACTCCTTGAACTATTCATTTCCGCCTTCTGTTTGGTCTGTAGTAGGACCACCGCGTGGCTTCGGGGGTCGGGACATATTTCGAGTTTCTATCTCCACTCTATACGTTACAGGAAGTAGAAAATATTTTACTGAAATAACATAGATGATCATTATGGTACCGTATATGATTTATATTTGGGTGCTCCATTTCATAGATAGATTATGGTGGCTCCCGGGTCGGGACGGATTTTCGACTCCTTATTTCTACTTATTACAGAGTTTAGCAAGAAGAAAAAAAATCCATTGCCAGGAGTAGAGTATCCCATTAAAGTGCCTCAAGATGCCAAGCAAATATAGATCTATGATACCTAGATGTAAAAGTTTAGCTCAACCTAATTCTGTAAAAAGAAGACGGAATGAGTATCAGGGCAAGGTACAGCTATAGACCCCCAAGCAGTACCGTTTCCCGTTTCATCAGTTTGGGACCGTAGTGGTACCATCCGGTGCTCCCATGGTTAGAATAGATTTTTCGAGGGTCTATCCTCACTCTAACATTATAGGAAGTAGAAAATACTTCAACATCGATAGAACGGTAGAGAGGTCCTATTGGTTCCTCAAATGCCATACAAGGAATAGGGTCTCTGATGCGCAGAAAGTGTGGTTAGTCACCTGAACTTTGTCTACTCCACAGCAGTGCTCACAGCGTAGAGTTCAATTTAGTGTTGTAGTGATAACCACCCGGCGGGGTTGGGTTTTTGGCCCCGGAGGGGAATTCCGGATTTGGAATAAGGTCCTTATTAATCCTCTGCTTATTTCGTTAAAATCCGAAGGCCCGAAGTGTCACAGAAGGCATGATCACATACCTATACACTGTAATTATACCAGGAAGGTTCCTATCCTGCTCATAGCCATCAGCGTTAATCCAAAGCACTGATAGCAGGCGTAATTTTTTTTTTTGCAGCCCTCGCCAGCAACAGTGACATCTCCAGTGAGTGGAAATATTATCGAGTTGGGAAGTTAAAACAGCAATCAATAAATCATTAAAATGTTTGTGTTTTAGAGACTTTAAGTCCCTTCACTACCCTCTATAAGATATGAAGTGCCAAAAATATCCACTCTGTGGACCTTTCATATTGGATGCTGAATTGCATATAGATAAAAACAGTCTGTTTGATTGATTGTATATTGTTTTATTTGTGCCTCTCGTAAGAATAATTTCACCTCTTGGAGAGGTCCACCTAATTATTGGTGAAGGGCTGCAAAAGTTTAGACCTAGTGTTCGGCGTTATGACCTTGGGCAGGAAAAAATCCATTATCATGCTTTGTTGACACGGGCGTTGGTTTTTGCAGGTCTTATCCGATGACCACCTTAATTTAGTCGTCTTCTTACAACAAGCAAGGGAGGTACTGAGGATATTTTACCGGATCCCATATGATAGAGGGTCTGTGATACCCGAAATTTTAGCTTGTCTGAAATTTTGTAGTTTTCTGATAAGGTAAACTTTTTTATATTACATTTACTTTTAGAGCCTTGTTCAGATGAAGATAGTAGGATAGTACATACCAGCCACTTGAAAGTTTGTGTATCATAGGAGTGATCATTCAGTGAGGCACCTTATTCTCGGTCTCGTCTTGACAACCCGGACACAATCCTTACTCGGTTTACGGTAGATCCGACAGCCCTTGGGGGATAAGAATCATCCTATGGAGTATTAAAATAGGAAAGGGATTGCTGTCCAGATAAGAGCACGTGGTGTTGGCTAATAAACCCACTTTCGTATACAGATCATTTCCTACACCAAAGCGTAGGCTCAGAAACCTTGCTTTGCGAATGTATACAATGGCGAAGTAACAAATGTATTAATACGCAATCAATAGCCTCAAAATAACACATACAAAAATCGAGTGTAGGGCAACCATGGACCTCCGACAAAAGCGAAGGCAGGTCAGGTGCATTAAGGTAGTAAACATCCTCTGCCTGACCAGTCACCACCCGCCGTGAGCCCCGTAGTCGAAACAAGAAACGGGGTTTACCCGTCGTCAAATCTAGTTTACGAAAATGACAGTTCTAACAAAGGTTATGAAACAAATCAACGTCACATATTGGAGGCTTATTGTGATAATTTTGTATCGCAAACAAGGTTCATCTATTATAGCGACCGTAGAACTTGTGCGAAATGATGACTTTAAACGAGATTCGTTATAACCTGCAACATCAACTTTTTGGTTTCGTACTTGGCCTCGCTTTAAAAAAATCATCCATACGCATGCAGCCTTGCGATATCGAATCAACTGAGAGACATACAGACCATAAGCAGGTGATAGTGGCTACATTACTACATTAGAAAAGGAAAGTTGGTACGACTGCAAGTCAAATCATCACGTTTATCATATAATGTAGTTGTCAGTCTGCCATTAGAGTCAAGGTTAAGTACAAATCCAAATTATGAAAGCACATCTGTCAGATTCTGTTTGGTGTCCTTTTTCGAGTTCGTTCAGGATATAATCAAATGGAGATAATTTGTGAAAAATTATATTTGTTAATTGATAAAGAACATCGTCTATATAGAGGCGTATAAGTAAGGTTGAAGGGCAGGCATAGTTTTTTTGTTTTTTATCCCGTAACAGTTTTTTTTAACAAATTCTGCTTCGTATGAATATAAAAATACAGACTGCCAATAAGGGACACATTTAGTGCCCATAGGAATTCACCAAACATTATTGTTGGAAGACACGGTCTCCTCTATTAAGACTACATAAATATTATCTATTAAGGAAAACCCAAACATGCTCTATAGTACTACTTCAGAGTACTTGTGTGGGGCAATCAGAGTGCTTCTGAGCCAAAATAATTGTATATTAGTTTCCCAACGACCAGAAACTTGTATTTTCGCGTAGCCGTATTCTTGTTCAAAAGCAATTATCATTATCTGAAAAAACCCTAGATTTTACTTTATCGCATCGTGAGGAATTGTGTATGTAAGTGTGGGAGATCATACGTTTTGATGCAGTCAATTTTAGAAAAATCTCTAATGATTGGAAGTTTTCTATAAGCTCTTTTAAAGTTTTTGAGAATCCACATCTTGATTGACACCACTTCTGGAAATGTTATGGAACAGTAATCTCTGAAGTGCACTCTTTATCAGCTGTTAGAGAGTTTAGTTAGTATTAAGATAAAGGCTTGGTAGGAGCACTTACTGGGAAACCAGCCGATGTGTCTTTGTTTTGTAAGCGATTCTTATTAGCAATTTCGGAAATCCAGGTAAAAGTATCGTAATTTCAAATTGAATCCTGATTCGTCGGAATATGAAAGTATTCAAAACGAGAAAAGGTATGATTTTTGAAGAATTTCATCTTTAGTCAGATTGCTTGGAGTATAAGTAGGAATTCCCGATATTGAAGTAAAACCCTAGTCATTGAAAAGAGGACAAAGCAAAATCACTAGTGACTTTTACAAACAAAAACAATGTGTTGTTACTTGCGTTTTATTCAGCTGGAACCAGTACAAAGTTTTCATGTAGTTTCTATGTAACTCATTTACTACTTCTGGCTTCTTAAAAGCACAGAAGGTAGAATAGTACGCCATTTCCCCGGCCTAAATGGTTAATACGGCGATTTTAATCAATTTCCGAATACTTTTTTGTCCTTCAGACCAACGGTAAGCTCCTCTCCCTCAGATTTGTCCAACTCGAGCGTCCACTCTCTACCACAGAATTCATGATAGTCAGAAATTTATGTCGCCATTTAAATGTGCGCAGGCTTCTCGGAATTAGGACCTGTCCGAATCTCCAAGCATCTCGCAAGCCATGAGGGAGTCGAGATTCTTTTTGCGATTCTCTCACGAGGATTCCCTGTATTGGTGAGTTGGTTTCTCGGCAACGAAGAAGGCGGTTGATATGCAGAACACAGGAGTCTAGGATTGAAGTTAATTCGACCATCTGTCCATTTCAGGTTGGGTGCTGCGCTAGGGGAGCTGGACCCCACTTACACTTACCACTTCAGGAAAGGGGCGGCATAGTATGCCTGAGGCATTTGGAGTCATTCTGATAGGACTCGGAGCCTGAGTGTACCAAGGTTACATGGGTGGGGATTGTTGATGTGCGCTCCATGGTCTGTCCACTAGCGACTACGACTAAGGCAGAACTTACACTAGCAAAGCTGAAACTCCACGTTGCTCTTCCTAGGCTGATGGATGTCAGGAGTAAGGGGTGGTTTAGAGAACCCACTCCCATGTCTTTTGTGCCAAAGGGGCATTGGTCCAAGAGAAATCTACCTTTTATCCACCCCATATTGTGAATGACAAAGGCGGGTGAGAATGACAAAGGCGTGTGGTACGTGCTTAATGTACTTCTCGCTTTCAGCTAACACCGCTTGCAGCATTTCAGCGAAAAGGGGAGCCGACGAGCATAAGGTCTCTCCCTGCCAAGTACATAGCCTCTCCATCGCAAGCCCTATACCGTCATTTGGAACTGAGCACCTCACGGACTCAGGCGAAACTGGCAAAGGACTCGGAGGAGGTTTTGGCCCCCAGGGACGTGTGGCATGCAAGACCCACCGGGTGCATGGATACGCCCTGTTGCCAAAACGAACCAAAACCCCCAGTTATGGGAAATAGCTCTACTGCCTCTGTAGTTTACCTCAGGAAGAGAAGGAAGGGCTAAGGGAGTAAAGCCCCGGGAAAGAAAATCCGGAGGGGTCCGTTAGGCTGTCTGATTATAGCACACTTTGCAACTTCCGGGCAACTCCTGCACCTGGTTCGTCTCCAGCCGTCGTTGACTCAGTTCTTGCCACTGGACACCAGGCGATTCGAGACGAAAAAGTTAGGCACGATTCTGCGCAAGTCTCCCTTCACTATAAACAAGATCACGCGCAAGTCACCGACACACCATAGTAGTATTCCTACCAAGCAGTGTGGCGACATGGGGAAGCGCGACTTGCAGTAGGTTGATACACTGGGAGCTGTTTGACATCGCGAACACGCACACAGGCGGCTACAGACAAGTGGTCGTCCTTCATTGGATCAGCAAGCAATGGAGCCCTTTAGCCCCCTGATTTACTGAGCAACCCCTCTTTATGATACGCCTCTTGCTCGCCTTCATAAGCCTAGAGACGGGGCTAGGAAAAGGTGCCTAAAAAGCCTGCCTTACCCCACCCTGGGTCAGCATACTCGCCAGCTTGCGGGATCCCCTTTGGCGATCGAAGGATACTAGAAAGAGAAGATTAAAAGGGCATCACCTTTAGCATCATGGAAACGTCATGTTTAACGATTACGTGGGTGGACAACCACCAAAGCAAGATAGGCCAGAACGAAACAGCACTAGTGGCTAGGGAACTGGCCAGATACAAGCATTATATTTGCAGCTCTTAGTTGAAATCGCTCTTTGATTTATTCAAAGTTCGTCATATAACTGAGAATGGGCACGGTACACCTTCTTTTGGAGGTGGTGCAGCAGCCGAAGAGCGACGTGAGTAGGAGTGGGTTTCGACATCAAACAACAAATGTCCAGAAGCTGTAAACTTCCTTGAAGGTTCTTAATTGATTCGGATCATGAGATACAGCTTCCCCCTTGGACGCACAGACAAATGTCACCCCTGCTCAGTTTTCTATGATCCAACAATGACGAACCCTGGAGGAAACTTAAAGACAGTCTACGAGGAGCTCAACTCCCCTTGTGTCATCCATTCCTAGTCTGCATAAACTCGATCATCTCTTGGTGATTCGTAATGCACGTAGTTTGGTGCCGACTACCCATGTCTGAACGGAGTCACTCGGGAAAACATCCAGGGGCTATATTCATGTAATAGTAACGGACTTTTCTTTCAGAATCTCCTTTTTTAGTTTGAAAGTTTTATTGAACAAAGTACGTGAGTTCCGAGGAACTTTACTTCTCTTATACCAGTGGATACAAATTCTGTAAGAGCCCTTATTCGTACAGAAATCCAAGCCACTTATTTTCTCATTCTCTCCCTTCCTGTTACATTTGGTGCCGTTGACCGCCCGTGGAGTTGCAGGTGAATTTCAGTCCTGCCAGGGGGTTGAAACATGGTAGCTATCTTCGGGGCGAAGACACTTTAAGGAGGGAGGAATGTAGAAGTTACGTCTATACAGACCGTGGATATCGGCCTGGATAGCTCAGTGGTTAGAGCACCTGACTATTAATGCAGGGGTCCCAGGTTCGATTCCCGGTCCAGCCACTTATTTTCTCATTCTCTCCCTTCCTGTTACATTTGGTGGCCAGTGTGACCCCTGGAATCAGGTGAATTTCAGCCCTGCCAGAGGGTGGAACCTGGGTTATTGTCTTCGGGGCGAAGGTACTTTAAGGAGGCAGGGCTTTAGGGTAATCTGATTATATAGGGGCTATATAAATATAGAATAATAATTAATAATAATAATATGTAGTAGTTACGGCTATATGGACATGGACATCGTCCTGGATTAGCTCAGTGGTTAGAGCAACCTGACTAGTAATGCAGGGTCCGGTTCGATTCCCTATCCAGCCACTTATTTTCTCATTCTCTCCCTTCCTGATTACATGTAACAAATCGGCTAGTCGAAAGGCTTAGTCTCAATAGATCGCAGTGTGGTGGCTGCTCTACTAGGTACGACACCCCGACCAAGAACTAAGTCGTCTACAAATGATTTTACACTTCTACATTGACATGGGATGGATTTTTCCCACCGACGCCTGCAATGAGCAACAGGCGCGTATGGTCGCTTGCCGTGCTTTACCCTTGCCGGCGCCCCCGAGAGGGGCCTTCCGACACTTATCGTTGCCGCCCAAGCGCAAGTGCAAAAGAGTATCGTTGTAATCTGGCGAGATTCTGACTTAGAGGCGTCAGTCATAATCCTCAGATGGTAGCTTCGCACCACATGCTGATCAGCCAAGCACATAAACACCAAATGTCTGAACTTGCGGTTCCTCTCGTCGTGAGACAGGTTAGTTTTACCCTAGTGATGACTGCAGTCGTTGCTACGGTAATCCTGCTCAGTACGAGAGGAACCGCAGGTTCAGACATTTGGTTTATGTGCTTGGCTGATCAGTGCTTGGTGCGAAGCTACCATCTGAGGGATTATGACTGATCGCTCTAAGTCAGAATCTCGCCCAGATCTACAGCGATACTCTTTGTGCACTTGGGTCTTGGGCGGCAACGATAAGTGTCGGAAAGCCCCTCTCGGGGGGGGGGGCGGCAAGGGTAAAGCCACGGCAAGCGACCATCCGCGCCCGTTGCTCATTGCAGGCGCCGGGGGGAAACAGATCCATCCCATGTCAATGTAGAAGTGTAAAATCATTTGTAGACGACTTAGTTCTTGGTCGGGGTGTCGTACCTAGTAGAGCAGCCACCACACTGCGATCTATTGAGACTAAGCCTTTCGACTATCCGATTTGTAAGTGTCACAGGAAGGGAGAGAATGAGAAAATAAGTGGCGGGACTGGGAATCGAACCCGGAGCCCCGGCATTACTAGTCAGGTGCTCTAACCACTGGGATATCCAGGCCGATGTCCACGGTCCATTTAGCTAAAACTACTACACATGTACACGCAGGGGTCCTCAAAACATGACCACTTCGGCTAGTAGGACTTCACATAGTAGGGAAGCCGAAATAAATAGAATACTCGAAGCACTTGCAAAGTTAGAAAGCTCAAACAGATCTACTTGCATACAGTCTGTCAGAGGTGAACATTTGAGTGACAGGTTACAATCAGGCTACACTACACCATCACACAGCTCTACACAAGTTGCTATGGTACCTCTAAGTACTGGTAGTTCAATTCCAAATCGTGTTAGAAAACAAAAAAGAACCTGAGTTGTGTGTCGTCGGGGACGAAGACTATTTAGGGAGGGAGAAGTGTAGCGGTCAGCCGGGTTCGATCTCCGGTAGCCAGATAGCTCAGTTGGTAGAGCACCTGACTGGACATTCAGGGGACCTGGGTTCGAATCCCGGTCTGGTCCGTTGCATTTTCTCCCTTCCTGTTACATTTGCATGATTTAAATTGATTTGCAAGTTACGAATAAGTGATCATTCTTTAGAAAGAGGAAGATGCAGAAAAATTCCAAAAAATGAAAGAATCTGTAAAAAATGTAAAACTATTGATGATGAATTTCATTTATTTTTTAATTGTTCAATCAACGAGACGCTAAGGAAAAAAATACTTGTCAACTTTAGAATTTTGAAAAAATCTGAAAATTGAAGAGAAAATAATTTTAAATCCGGAAACAAATATATACAATCGCCATCGGAGTTCATACTGTGATACTTTTTTTCTCTGAACCGGAACCGAGACCGACTTTTAGACTCATCCCTCTGCCACACCTTGTTGTGTATAAGTTGTTTGGTGTGGTGTTTTCAGCTTGAGAAGAAGGCAATTCACTCTTGCCAGTCTTAGCTGGGGAGAGTTGTACTGGTTTTGATAATGATTTAGGATTTGATTGGTTATCAAATTTATTGTCAACAAAAAACAGAACAAAATGGATCAATAACAGCAGGTGTGTCATGAGACTGTGGTCTTCATGAGATGGCGTCTATTCCTGCGGTAGATACCACCATTTGGGGTATTGACAACATATGATCTATCATCTACTTTCTCAAGTACAGTGACAGGCTTCAAAAGTTTGGCATTTTGTTGAAACTTAAACGTTTTCTCCTAAATCACTAGCGGCAAGTGGTTTAGATTGCTTTTCAAAGTAATTCTTTTGCTGCATGTGACATTGTTGACACTGACTACGACTTCTTCCGTTTACCTGATCAAGACTATGGGCTCACGGCGGGTGTGACCGGTCAACAGGGGATGCTTACTCCTCCTAGGCACCTGATCCCACCTCTGGTGTGTCTAGGGATTCGTGATTGCCATACTCTTGTTTTTGTATTCTATTTGGGACTTACGAGATTGATCACTGTTCGTTATCTTTGCCTTTACATGTTAGTGTAAAGTGAAGTTATATCCATGGTTACTAGTAAATCAATGAATTCAGAGATTTTCTCCTTGGGATCATGACGGTCCAATGGCTCGGACTATAAGACGGCGTGGCATGTCTACTTTGTGGATTTTAGGCAGTATATAAAATTGTCCTGGTCTGCAGTCGTTAGGACAAAGCATGTCGAAAACGTTGTCACCGATTTCACCCTTGTTGTACATTTCATGAAGGGTTTTGATTATCTTAGGAGAGAACTCTTTGGTAGGGTCAAACTATAACTTTTTATAAAAGCGTTCGTCTGAGAGTTGTCGATGAGCCTCCGTCAAGTACCCGTCTTTGTCCAAGACAACTTAAGTAGAACCTTTGTCTGTCCTTTTAATGACAATATCAATGTTTGCAACGCCAATCTTTCTTCTTTGGTGAGATTATCTCGCTTATAATCTGACTTAGAACATATTTTGCTGATTTCTTCCTCAACCGCATCAATGTAAGACATTAAAGCTCCGCATTTACTCAAGTGCGTGTCCCAAGTGTTTTTAGGTTTGTAGAAAGGGTGATATATATTCTCTAGACTGTCGGTTGCATCTAAGGACTGGGAGGAACTGTCATTTATGGAGTTATTGCGTCGTTTCTAACTCTACAATGACCGCCACTGGTATCCAAATGAATCTGGATTCATTAGTGAACAGACCTATATTATGAATCGCAGATGTCGTCTGCACCACGCTAGTCTTGCGATACGATGACGTTGAAGCAGTATTGGGTGCACCGCTGGACGTCTTGGTCTGATGTGCTCGCGTAAACGATTACGCACAGTTCTTGGACTGATCGGTCGAAGTCCAGGAATACTACGAGCAGTCAAACTTGCTGCCTGGAAACAAATTTCCAAGTGCACAAATCTAATGTGCTTGTCCTGTTGACGTGACGTCACATGAGGACGCCCCGGCAGACTATGGTCAATTCCGAGTGTTACCAGATTGTTGGAAACGTTTCCATAATAACTGGATGGTGTTCTGATGAACCCCAAGCTTTAAAGTGCCTTTCTACGATATTTGATGCCATTCTGGCTTAAAGCATCCAAACAACACGATTACTTTGGTTTTCGCTGAGTCGTGGCATGACAGAAGGGTAAATTTTGTCAACAAAAAAAATCCCCCAACTTTCCTTACCTTACTTTTAGAGACACAACGGCTGATACATATCGATAAAATGATGAAAATAATATTTGAACAATTTGAATGCATCAATTAGCTCTCAACTGCGCTGTGAAGATCATCCGGAATTCAAAAGTTTCTTCAAGCCGACTCGACATTGTTCATCACGTGATTTAGAATGACAACAGGCGTGCTATGTAGAGACTTAGAAAAATACCTCGTACCACACCCACTTTTCAAGAATTAGAATATCTTTTGCCTCTGATAATTAAGCAACTCCAACGAAAACCCTTCCAAATCCATTTAGAATAAAGAATGTGTTTGATTTTAACATGTGACGTTTTCCAATAAAAATAGCACTTTCTTAATAACCATGCATGCGTGTCTGACTCTCATTTCTCTTGGTTATCAAACGTTCATGAAGATCCCCATATAAATTCTATTTTGTTTATTTTTGTATGGGCATCCAAAAGGTATTTATTTTTGCGTTTAAATGCGAATTGCCAACTTTATAAATGTGTAAATTTCGCAAAGTGTGCAACAAAAATTGAGAAAGCTCTGGGGACGACCTATCATAGAGGGTCTTATTGGGTACTCCATGTCATAGAAAGATTTGATTGATCTCTGATACCCGGAAATGTGGTATAGCTCATCTGAACTTTGACATTTTTCGCAACTTCCAGACCATAAAGGGTTTGATAACTGCTTTTAGCGTTTTATCCCTTGAAGACAAGGTGAAATGAATATCACAAGGTACACGACTCCTTGAACTATCATTTCCCGCCTTCTGTTTTGGTCTGTAGTGGTACCACCCGGTGGCTTCCGGGGGTCGGGACATATTTCGAGTTTCTATCTCCACTCTATACGTTACAGGAAGTAGAAAATATTTACTGAATAACATAGATGATCATATTGGTACCGTATATGATTTATATTGGGTGCTCCATTTCATAGATAGATTAGGTGGCTCCCGGGGGTCGGGACGGATTTCGACTCCTTATTTCTACTTTACAGAGTTAGCAAAGAAGAAAAAAAATCATTGCCAGGAGTAGAGTATCCCATAAAGTGCTCAATGCCAAGCAAATAATAGATCTATGATACCTAGATGTAAAGTTTAGCTCACCTAATTCTGTAAAAAGAAGACGGAATGAGTATCAGGGCAAGGTACAGTATAGGACCCCCAAGAGTACCGTTTCCCGTTTTCAGTTTGGGACCGTAGTGGTACCATCCGGTGGCTCCCATGGTTTAGAATAGATTTTTGAGGGTCTATCCTCACTCTATACATTATAGGAAGTAGAAAATATTCACATTAGAACGTAGAGGGTCCTATTGGTTACTCAATGCCATACAAGGAATAGGTCTCTGATACCCGAAAGTGTGGTATAGTTCACCTGAACTTTTTCTACTCCACAGAGTGCTCACAGGCTAGAGTTCAATTTAGTGTTGTAGTGTAACCACCCGGCGGGGTTTGGTTTTTGGCCCCGAGGGGATCCGGATTTGAATAGGTCCTTATTAATCCCTGCTTATTCGTAAAATCCGAAGCCCGAAGTGTCACAGAAGGCATGATACATACTATACACTGTAATTATACCAGGAAGGTTCCTTCCTGCTCATAGGCCATCAGCGTTAATCACAAGCATGATAGAGGCGTAATTTTTTTTTTGCAGCCCTCGCCAGCAACAGTGACATCTCCATATGAGTGGAAAATTATCGAGTGGGAAGTTAAACAGCAATCAATAAATCATTAAATGTTTGTGTTTTAGAGACTTTTAGTCCCTTCACTACCTTATAAAGATATGAAGTGCAAAATATCCACTCTGTGGACCTTTCTATTGGGTGCTGAATTGCATATAGATAAACAGTCTGTTTGATTGATTGTATATTGTTTTATGTGCCTCTCGAGAATATTTCACTCGTATGGAGAGGTCACCATTATTGGTGAAGGGCTGCAAAAGTAGACCTGTGTTCGGCGTTTATGACCCTTGGGCAGGAAGAAATCCTTATCATGCTTTGTGACACGGGGCTTTGGTTTTTGCGGTCTTATCCGATGGACCACCCTATTTAGTCGTCTCTTACAACAAGCAAGGGGTACTGAGGATATTCTTATCCGGATCCATATGATAGAGGGTCTGTGATACCCGAAATGTTTAGCTTGTCTGAAATTTTGTAGTTTTCTGATAAGGTAAACTTTTTTATATTACATGTACTTTTAGAGCCTTATTCATTGAAGATAAGTAGGATAGTACATCACCAGCCACTGAAAGTGTTGTGTATTCATGGAGTGATCATTCAGTGAGGCACCTTATTTCTCGGTCTCGTCGACAACCCGGACACAATCCTTACTCCGGTACGGTAGATCCGACAGCCCTTGGAGGGGATAAGAATCATCCTATGGGTATTAAAATAGGAAAGGGGTGCTGTCCAAGATAAGAGCACTGTGGTGTTGGCTAATAAACCACTTTCTTATACAGATATTCCTACACCAAAGCGTAGGCTCGAACCTGCTTTGCGAATGTATACAATGGCGAAGTAACAATGTATTAATACGCAATCATAGTCCTCAAAATAACACATACAAAATCGAGTGTAGGGCAACATGAGACCTCCGACAAAAGCGAAGGCAGGATCAGGTGCATTAAGGTAGTAAACATCCTCTGCTGACCAGTCACACCCGCCGTGAGCCCGTAGTCGAAACAAGTAAACGGGGTTTACCCGTCGTCAAATCTAGTACGAAAATGACAGTCTAACAAAGGTTATGAAACAAATCAGTCAACATATGACTTAGTGATAATTTTGTAATGCGCAAACAAGGTCATTATAGCGACCGTAGAATTTGCGAAATGATGACTTTAAACGAGATTCGTTATAACCTGCAACATCAACTTTTTGGTTCGTATTGGCCTCGCTTTAAAAAAATCATCATACGCATGGCAGGCCCTTGCGTATCGAATCAACTGAGAGACATACAGACCATAAGCAGGTGATAGTGGTACATTACTACATAGAAAAGGAAAGTTGACGACTGCAAAGTCAAAGTCATCACGTTTATCATATAATGTAGTTGTCAGTCTGCCATTAGAGTCAAGGTTAAGTACAAATCCAAATATGAAGCACATCTGTCAGATTCTGTTTGGTGTCTTATTTCGAGTTCGTCAGGATATATCAAATGGACGATAATTGTGAAAATTATATTTGTTAATTGATAAAGACATCGTCTATATAACTATAAGTAAGGTTGAAGGGCAGGGCAAGTTTTTTGTTTTTATCCCGTAACAGTTTTTTTTAACAAATTCTGCTTCGTATGAATATAAAAATAAGACTGCCAATAAGGCGACACAGTTTAGTCCCATAGGAATCACCAACATTATTGTTGGAAGACACGGTCTCCTATAAGACTACATAAATATTATCTTATTAAGAAACCCAAACATGCTCTTAGTATCTACTCGAGTACTTGGTGGGGCAATCAGAGTGCTTTCTGACAAAATATGTATATTGTTTCCCAACGACCAGAAACTTGTATTTTCGCGTAGCCGTTTTTTGTTCAAAAGCAATTATCAATTATCTGAAAAACCCTAGATTTTAATTTATCGAGTGAGGACATTTGTGTATATAAGGTGTGGGAATCATACGTGTTTGATGCAGTCAATTTTAGAAAAATCTCATGACTTGGAAGTTTTCTATAAGCTCTTTTAAAGTTTTTGAAGAATCCACATCTTGATTGACACCACTTCTGGAAATGTTAGTGGAACAGTAATCTCTGAAAGTGACTCTTTATCAGCTGTGAGAGTTTAGTTAGTATTAAGGATAAAGGCTTGGTAGGAGCACTTACTGGGAAACCAGCGATGTGTCTTTGTTTGTAAGGATTCTTATGCAATTTCGGAATCCAGTAAAAGTATGGTAATTTCAAATTGATCCTGATTTCGGAATATGAAAGTATTCAAAAGAGAAAGGTGATTTTGAAGAATTCATCTTTAGTCAGATTGCTTGGAGTATAAGTAGGATTCCCAGATATTGAAGTAACCCTAGTCATTAAAAGAGGACAAGTAATACTAGTGACTTTTACAAACAAAAACAATGTTGTTACTTGCTTTTATCAGCTGGAACCAGTACAAAGTTTTCATGTAGTCTATGTAACTCATTTACTACTTCTGGCTTCTTAAAGACAGAAGGTAAATAGTACGCATTTCCCCGCTAAATGGTTAATACGGCGATTTTAATAATTTCCGAATACTTTTGATCCATTCAGACAACGGTAAGTCCTCTCCCTCAGATTATTTCCGAACGGTCGAGCGTCCATCTCTACCACAGAATTCGATGATAGTCAGAAATTTATGTCGCCATTTAAATGTGCGCAGGCTTCTCGGAATTAGGACCTGTCCGAATCTCCAAAGCATCTCGAAGCCAATTGAGGGAGTCGTAATTCTTTTTGCATTCGCAGCAGAGATTCCCTGTATTGGTGATTAGGCTTTCTCGGCAACGAAGGAAGTGGGTGATATGCAGACACAGGAGTCTAGGATTGAAGTTAATTCGCCTGTCCAGTCAGGTTGGGTGCTGCTGCTAGGGGAGCCTTGACCCATTACACTTATCACTTCAGGAAGGGGCGGGATAGTATGCCTGAGGCATTTGGAGTCATTCTGATAGGACTCGGGAGCCTGAGTGTACCAAGGTTAATGGGTGGGATTGTTGATGTGCTCCATGGTCTGTCCACAGCACTACCGACTAAGGTAGATTACTACTAGCAAGTGAAACTCCAAGTGCTCTTCCTAGGTGATGGATGTCAGGAGTAGGGGTGAGTTTGGAACCCACTCCCATGTCTTTTGTGCCAAAGGGGGCATTGTCCAGAGAATTTACCTTATGTCCACCCCATATTGAATGACAAAGGCGGTGTGAGAATGACAAAGGCGGTGTGGTAGTGCTTTGTACTTCTCGCTTTCAGCTAACACCGCTTGCTAGCATTTATGCGAAAAGGGGAGCCGAGAGCATAAGTCTCTCCCTGCCAGTACATAGCCTCTCCATCGCAAGACCTATACCGTCATTTGGGAACTGAGCACCTCACGGACTCAGGCGAAACTGGCAAGGACTCGGAGGAGGTTTGGCCCCCAGACGTGTGGCATGCAGACCCACCGGTGCGTGGATACGCCCTGGTGCCAAACGAACCAAACCCCCAGTTATGGGGAAATAGCTCTACTGCCTTGTAGTTACCTCAGGAGAGAAGAAGGCTAAGGGAGTAAGCCCTGAAAGAAAATCCGGAGTGGGGTCCGTTAGGCTGTTGATTTAGCACACTTGCAACCTTCCGGCAACTCCTGCATCCTGGTTCGTCTCCAGCCGTCTTGACTCTGTCTTGCCACTGGACCCGGCGATTCGGGACGAAAAAGTTAGGCCGATTCTGCGCAAGTCTCCCTCACTATAATCCAAGTCACGCGCAAGTCACGACATCACCATTTAGTCATCCTACCAAGCCATGTGGCGATGGGGAAGCGGCGATGCAGTAGGTGTGGATACACTGGGAGCTGTAATCGCGAACCTGCACACAGGCGGCTCAGGACAAGTGGTCGTCCTTCATTGGATCAAGGCAGCAATGGAGCCCTTTAGCCCCCTGAGTTACTGAGCAACCCTCTTTATGATCGCTCTGCTCGCCTTCATAGCCTGAGGACGGGGCTAGAAAAGGTGCCCTAAAAATAGCCTGCCTTACCCCACCCTGGTCAGCATACTGCAGCTGGCGGGGATCCCCCTTTGGCGGTCGAAATACTAGAAAGAAGAAGATAAAAGTGCTCACCTTAGCATCATGGAACGTCAGAACGTTACTTGACAACACCAAAGCAGATAGGCCAGACGAACAGCACTAGTGGCAAGGGAACTGGCCAGATACAAGATTGATATTGCAGCTCTTAGTGAAACTCGCTTTGAAGACAAAGGTCAATTAACTGAGATGGGCAGCGGCTACACCTTCTTTTGGAGTGGGTGCAGCAGCGAAGAGCGACGTGAGTCAGGAGTGGGTTTCGACATCAAAACAACAAATGTCCAGAAGCTTGTAAACATTCCTGAAGGTCTTAATGATAGGATCATGAAGATACAGCTCCCCCTTGGACGCAAGACAAATGTCACCCTGCTCAGTGTCTATGATCCAACAATGACGAACCCTGAGGAAACTAAAGACAGGTTCTACGAGGAGCTCAACTCCCTTGTGTCATCCATTCCTAAGTCTGATAAACTCATCATTCTTGGTGATTTTAATGCACGTGTTGGTGCCGACTACCATGTCTGGAACGGAGTCATCGGAAAACATGGTATATTCAAATGTAATAGTAACGGACTTTTCCTTCTCAGATTGGTTCTTGAACATTACCAACACTATGTTCCGGCTGCCAACTCGAAACAAGACTTTATGTATGCACCCTCGATCTAAGCACTGGTACCTCATTGACTATGTCATTACAAGGGCCAAGGACAGGCAGGACGTGAGACTGACAAAGGCCATGTATGGTGCAGACTGCTGGACGGATCATTGCTTGATCGTCTCCAAACTGAACCTCTTTATTCAGCCCAAGCGAAGACCACTGGAAAGAAAAGCTGTCACTAAGCTCAACAAAGCCAAACTGAACTGCCCTCAGATTGCTGAAGAACTGCAGATGAAGCTGGACAGCAATCTCAAGTACCTACAGCCTGTTCCTGACAGCGTCGAAGAAAAGTGGGCTTCCTTTAGGGACACTGTTCACGCTGCTGACCTGAAGGTCCTCGGTCATGCTAATAGACACCACCAGAACTGGCATGGTGAGAACGATAGTGAGATCCACACTCTTCTGGGGCAAAAACATAGGCTGCTCCGAGTTCACCAAAACGATTCCTCAAGCACGTCAAGGAAAGCTGCTTTCATCTGCAAACGCAGCAAAGTCCAGTCCCGGCTTCGCTCCATGCATGATTCCTGGCTCAGTGCCAAGGCTGAAGAAATACAAGGATACGCCGACGCACACGACTAGAAGAAATTCTACGATGCCCTGAAAGCAGTC
>CAJDSM010000382.1:3391-16221 GCA_903981925.1 Ostrea lurida
TGCAATAGAGAATAATTGAGAAAAAGAGTGAAGTCATCAAGCAATGCCACATGCTATAATTGTAAATATTTTACCGAAGAAGCTTTGACACTATGCCACATCAAGATTGATCTTTTTCGAAGCAATAGATAAATGATTTTCTTGTCATTAGACTTTGAAATGATACTTCATATTGTTTCTGCTGGATTCCAGAGATTAAATCATTGTAATTTACTACTGGTATTAATTTCAGTTTATACTAAATGTTCAAAACTTTTTGAGAATATCATCATTAATGCTTAAGTTCTCAAAGTTGTATCCCTGTCCAACGGTCCTGAGTGCCGAGCATCTGGCTAAATTTTGTAGGCGGTGACATCCATGTAAGTGAAATGTTCGATGTAAAAACAAGAAATATATCAAGTCAATTCAAGTATTGGGGGGGGGGGGGGGGGGGGGGGGGGGGGGGGGGGGGGGGGGGGGTAAAAAAAAGAAAAGAAATAAAAATATAAAAAACAAAGTATGAGACAGTACAACAGTTAAAACAAAAAATTAAAAGTTAAAATGATTTCAGAAAATAAAGGAATTATATATTATTTATGTAAAAATGAAAAATACTAAAGAATGTAAAGACTAAAGTAGCCGGGTAAGGTCGTTTTGATATATATAATAGAAGAATATATTATTATAATATCTCAAAAACGCAAAGTTATCCTAAAATAAGTACGAAAAGAAAAGAAAACAGTGAGTAGAGGAAAATAATGGCAGTAAACCAGATAGAGAAAAAATAACGGAACACAGAAATGGAAGTAGAGAAATGCAAGCGAATCGCAGATAAGGCATATAGATCGGGTCTAAGAACGAAATGTGCATTTGAGTACCCAAACTGGGCTCGCGCTTGGGTATGCTGAGTGGTTAGGCGCGGTCACAAAATCGAATTCCGTGATATCGCAGCCGAACAACCCCACCATAACCTGGGGTTCCCTAATATAACCCCCCATAAGCCTTGGTCCTAAATATCCCCACGACACCTTTGGTCCCCTATATAATCCTACAGGTAGACAGCTCCCCCGTAACCTTGGTCCCTAATAACCCCCTAAGCCTGGTCCCTAATATACCCCCACCGTAACCCTTGGTCCTTACATATACCCCCCATATTTTTTCCTTGGTCCCTATATCCACCATAAGACTTTGTCTTAAATATCCCCACGTATCCCTGGCCCCTCAAATTAGTGGGTTGAACTGCCAGCAAAATTCTGTCCAACTTCTGGTGAAATTTAAATAATCACTCCACTCACTCTATCAACTGGAATGAGTCTACTATTTTATCATGTTTTAGTGGAAAATAGTCAGCGACACTCTTTCTCTTGGCACCAATCTGTGGCCTTGACAAATCACACTGAATCACTGCTATAAATTCTAACAATTTCAAAAAGTAACTTGTAATTTGGTGAATTAACGTATTAATTACATTATCCAAGTGATGGTCATATTTGAAATTAATTACTGTTGTCAAATAAGTAAATGTGATCAATTGAAGAAAATGGCCAATAATTATGACCTGAACTTAAGTCAAAATCAACAGCATAATATTAGATGGGAACATGATGGGCTATAACTGTATCAATTTGTGTATACTCAATACTGCACACAACTTTTAATGACAATGTATTGGTATTACGTTTAAACCTTGATATTTGAGAGAGGAATATCATATAATGCCTCCATCGATATCATACAGCAATAAAAATAAACGGGTCACAATTAAAATACGCCCTCCCGCGCCGCGCCCCCCTCCCTCCCCCCTACCCTTCCTCCAAAATGGTTGTCCCAGTGACCTACTTCCACGTTGGCGTTGTCCAGCGTTTTCTGGGTAATTCCGCATTTTCGCCCTTTCGTCCCTTCTCTCTTCCTCTTTCTCTTCGCGTTGGTTCTTTGTCATCATTCATATGGATCGGAGTTACGCTTCAAAACCCACAAAACACGATCCATTGAATAGATTTTTATTTCCTTTCCTCCCGGTATAATGTATATTCTTCAAATTCACATGCGTTTCAATAAATAATTCTTACAATCCTAGCATCTCTTATATTACCTTGTGCGCCCTGTTTCTTTGTGCCTATTTTTATTTAGGTTCACATGTGAGTTTCTAACTTAAATTTGTGCCCTACTTTTATCAGGTTCACATGTGGTGTTTACTAACTTAATTTGTGCACCTACTTTTATTCAACCTCAGCATGTAGTGTTTTTTGTGCCCCTACTTTTATCAGGTTCACATGTGGTGTTACTAACTTAATATTGGCCACTATTTTTATTCAGTTCACATGTAGTGTTTCTAACTTAAATTGTTGCCCTATTTTTATTCAGGTTCACATGGGTGTTTCGTAAACTTAAATTGTGCCCTACTTTTAAGAAATGACTGTTATACATTTTCAAGTTTACGACGGAGATTGGAAACTTATTTGCCTATCTTGCAACTATTATAAATCGCGTAGCGGATTATAATAATTATTATGTTTTGCAAATAGCACAATCGGTTCTAATTCTCCGGTAAAATTGAATATTGTAACAGGATCATTTCCTTATAATTAAATTCCGACATTTTTGAAGTCGACACTTGATTCGAAGCACTGAATAACAAAATAAATGTCAAAGTTCATGTCGTAGGATTTAGCTTTCAACCACCGTCATAAGACACGAACGATCATTTGTCTGCTGACGTATAGAATAGTGACGTACGAAGTTCAGTCTATACGGTATGAACCTTAAAATTGGGTTTATCACGGATATAAACCTGAAAATTGTAATAGAGAACAGAATAGGGAGGATGTGCGTGCAAAATTTAATCTATTTATTCAATGTTCACATTGATGTTACTAACTTAAATTTGTGTGCCTACATTTTATTCAGGTTCACATGTAGTGTTTCTAACTTAAATTTGGCCTACTCTTAATTCAGGTTCACATGTTGCAGAGCAAAGGTGGCAGGGGAGAACCTGTTCTATTTAATCACTTTGAAGTAATTAAAATCAATGAATTGATTCATGGAAATCCTTACAGCTATATTTCGAGATGCTTGATTTTGAGCGACAAACTAAAAAAATGTACTTCAAAATGCATTATCAACTGGTAGCAAAAAAACATCAATCTGTTGATTCGTGAAAAAAAATCAACAATTTTAAAGTCGCTTTTAACACCAGATGTATGTTGTCAATTACCTAAGCAAGGGGTGAAATGATTCAGATATCAAACGCAAACAGTGAGCCAGACAACTTGGTAGGAGATGGTGGTGGACATTGAGGATATGGGTGCGATTTGGAGAAAAAATCAAAGGTTATTTTGAAAACACGTACCATTGATAAGTTCCATTAATAAAACTCTGCAATCTGGGTTTTTTTGTTGTTTTTTTCTTTGAGGATGATGACTAGAAAGATGATATTCCGATTGTTATTAACTATTTTTAAATTCTAACTCCCTTTGAGCAGACCATGTGTGTTTTGAATACTATCTGTTTATGTCTGTATTGAATGTTTCACAATTTGACTTCTTCCACCCAGGCTTTACAAACTTGCCGTTGTAACAGAATTGTACTAAATTGTTCCTTTGATTGGGCCCGTGTAAACAGAATTGTAATCGTTCATTTGATTGGGGCCAGTGTAACAGAATTGTAATTCGTCATACTGATTCGGGCCCGTGTAAACAGAGAATTGTAATTGCTCTTTGATTCGGGCCGCGTGTAAACAGAATTGTAATTGCTCCTTTGATTCGGGCCTGTAAACAGAATTGTAATCGTTCATTGTTGATTCGGGCGCGGGCCCGTGTAAACAGAATTGTAATTGCTCATTTGATTCGGGCCCAGCCCGCTCCACGTGGAGAGGATACAGAAACAGATCTTGTTTTCGTTGTAGGATATGTCCATACTATATAGCAAAAGAACTGAAGAGTGATGCTGATATCATCTTTATGCCGTACAACTACTTGTTAGATGCCAAGGTACCAGTATCATGTACTGTAAAGGGGGAAATATTTGCGTGGGTTTTATTTTCGCTATTTTTGCGATTATGTCAACTATCGCGAAAATAAAACCATCACAAAGTGCTGTTCAATGTATTTGGGTATATGATTCTAGCTTAGAATATTTACTATCCGTGAAATTTAAACCATCGCAAAATGCTAAACGAGAAAAATCGTGAAATTTTAGCCCCGCAAAATTAAAGCCCTTTACAGTATATGTATGATGAATCATGATATTATATTAAATTTCAAGTTGTGGGAATCTGGGTTTGAATAGGTCCCTAGTGCCCCCTTGCTTGTCATAAGAGGTGTCTAAATGGGGCGGTCCTTTGGATGAGTCCGCAAAAACCGACGTCCCGTGTCACAGCAGGTGTGGCACGATAAAGATCCCTCCCTGCTTAAAGGCACTGAGTGCCGAGAATAGGCCTAAATTTTGCAGCCCTTCACCGGCAAATGGTGACGTTTCAATATGAGTGAAAAATTCTCGAGCAGGATGTAAAACTATATATTATCAATCAATAAATTATAAGTCTTTTTTATGTATGTCAGTCGTCAAGTTTAGCAATATTTTTTCCTGTATTTCTTCCAGCCATTCCCCTGTTGCTACTTCATTGCAGATGGCTTGCATTGTTCTAAGCACTTTACATGATTTCTGATATGGCATACTTCCTTTGAAACTCGGAAGAGAACCCCACGTTTTCTGTAGCAGACACATGACATATTGATCATTTTAGTTTTCCCATTGTATGTTAATCTTCCTGAGCAGGGATAGTTGTCTTATTGATTATAACTCACTATTCTACACTTTAATACATTTAGTAGCATTTTTCTGAAGCTAATCCTGGAGGTAATTAAAGATAAAGACTGTTTATATTTTCCACAGATTTTTATGTAAAAATACTAGCAATGATTGCAGGTTCAAATCTACTAGCTGTAGACACATGAAATTTTTGAAAAATAAATTTTGAGTGAAGACTTGAAGGTCAGCACATTTTTTACATGTGGATTGTTGATTGGGAAAGAAACACATGCTATACTGACATTTTCTTACAGAAATGATATAATTTATTTGTTTGGATTTTTCAGTCGAGAAAAGCTCATGGTGTTGAAATTCAAGGCAACATTATCATATTTGATGAGGCACATAACCTGGTAAGAACAGTATGTACTTTTGTATGGACTAACAGCTTGGCAGGACAATGTCATAATAGCGGCAGCCATCGGTCTATATTGGATGACATCACAGCCTGTCAAACAATGTAACACATCATAATGAGCTGTGACGATGTAGTTGTATGGTACATTGTGATGTCACAATGATAAGGTTTTTAAACCCGAGAGCATTATAAAATAGCTACCACATGTTCTTTGGCATTTTTATGCCCAGATTCCGGGGCATATAGTTTTTGGCCTGCCATCCATCTATCTGTCAGTCTGTCTGCAAAAGATTAACATTGGTCGCTGTTCGATAGGGCTTTCATATTTCTTATGTGTATTCCTTACAATAAGCACTTTCCACTGGTAGCAAATTTCAAATACAAGAATTTGCTGAAAATCACCATATTTTGGTGATGAAATGTCCAAAAATCATATAGAGTACAGGCTTGAACAAATTTTATTTTTTGTCATTTTAAATATGATACCAGGAAGGTTAGAATTTTGATAACATCTTCTTGGTCCAGATATGGCTCCATATGGAATTGGCATATTTTATCACAAAAATGTGGTGATTTTAAGCAAATTCTTGTATTTTATATTTCATGTTGGCATTAGATCTTAGATACACCAATGCAAAACTCCAAAAATTTAACCATCCTGATTAACTCTCTTACATAGAGATCATTTGTGCAGAAAATGATTTGTTGAAACTTCACTTTAATTTTTGCCATTTCACAGGGCCGATTTTCACCCTTCGTGGGCCTACTATTTTTCCCCACTGTTTTAGACTACCTTGCTATGAGGCAAATTTGGAGAAGTAAATGCATCACTACCTTTTGATTATTCTTACACATCTGAGCTGCAAATAAATCCTCTGTATTACATTATCAAGATTTTATTGCGCTATTTCCAAAACAATTTCATAAAGTTTTGGGGGAATAACGTGTTGACGTTTTCATAACATATTTTTAATGAGTCGCTTCAATACATTTACAGATTTATACATAAGGTGCGCATGAATACACGATGGTAATATAAACCACGTCAAGGCTCATCAGCATGTTGAAATAAAAAAATTATATATATATATTATATATCTATGTGTATTGAATATAAGACACGTTATATTGATTGTAAACTCCATGCTTTTAGAGTCAGTGAGGTATTAGCTCATATCGAACGCATGTACACATTCGTACGAAGGAGATGGTTGGAGAATTAGGATACTGCATGAAATCTCTTCGTACTCTTCAAATAATGTCCAATGTAGGTCGCCTAAATGATGATATGGTGGCTTTTGAAGCACTGATTGTTTAAGATGTTTTAAACTTGTCAAAGTTTCATTTACGCGGTTTTGTTTACAGACTTCCGACAGTCAGGTACATAGGTCAAATCATGCCCATATTGCTTTGTTTATAATTTACAACAGTGATGTATGTGGCGTGTATCGTAATCGGTAGCGCGTCAGACTTGCATGATGAGGATCCCGTTCAAATCAGAAGGAGCGTAATTTTTTTTTTTTTTTTTTTAATTCTTACAATTTATTTCCCCATTTAGATCACCAACAAATGGGTTTCCATGCATTTCAGATTGATTTGATAACATGCAATATACGTATTATAGATATAGTCACAATATTGTGTTTGTGCAGTACTTTGGAAATATGAGCATTAACTGTCTTAGTCTGAATTTTGATCATATGCAAAGATATGCCATTTGGAATTTTATAATATTATCTTTCAAGTTAAAAATTAGACTTTTGAAATATTATGTAAATGAATAATTTATTGTTCATATGTTTGATGCATTGCTAGCAACCAATATTAAAAGATAGCAAAGTAATTACATATTTTTATGCCCCCGTAATCGAGATCGGGGGCATATTTTGTTTTTGTCCTGTCTGTCATTCTGTCTGAAACTTTACTCTGCGTATAACTTTTTGAATGGTTATACTGGGCTTTGATATTTCACATGTATTTCCTATGACAAGACCTTTCCGTGGGTACAAAATTTTTGACCTCCTGACCTTGACCTTGAATTTGCTACTTTTCAAAAACTTTAACCTTAGCTATAACTTTTGAATGGTAAGTACTAGGCTTTGATATTTCACATGTATGTTCCTTATGACAGAACTTTCCGTGGTACCAAAATTTTTGACCTGACCTTGACCTTGAAGTTTGACTACTTTCAAAAAACTTTAACCTTATCCATAATTTTGAATGGTAAGTATTAGGGCTTTGATATTTCAGATGTATATTTCTTATGACAAGACCTTTCCGTGGTACCAACATTGTTGACCTCTTGACTTGAAGTTTGACCTACTTATCAAAAACTTTTGAATGATAAGTACTAGGCTTTGATATTTCAAACAAGTATGTTTCTTATTACCAGACCTTTCCATGGGTACCACATTTTGACCTCCTGACCTGTACTTGAAGTTGACCTACTTAGCTATAACTTTTGAAATGATAAGTACTAGGGCTTTGATATTTCACAAGTATGTTTCTTATGACAAGACTTTCGTGGTTACAAAACTTTTGACCTCCTGACCTTGATTTTGAACTTAGACCTACTTTTCAAAAACTTTAAATTAGCCATAACTTTTGAATGGCAGGAGTTAGGGCATTCATATTTCACATGTGTATTCCTTAGACTAGTCCTTTTATCTGGTACCAAAATGTTTGACCTTGAATTTTGACCTACATTTTAAAAACTTTAACATTGGCCGTACTTTTGAATGGTAAGGATAAACCTTTCATATTTCACATGCATCCTTATGACAAGCTCCTTCCACTGACATGGTGGAATACGGGGCATTCGTGTTTCACAAACACATCTTGTTTCTTTTTATACACATGTGCACTACTACTGGAATAGGAATAAGTAATTTTTGCCTTCAAAACAAACTTTAATTCTTCATAATGAACCCAGGGCTATGCTGACCCCGACCTTTCATATGTGGTTTTCTGTCTTAATAAATTTCTATATTTGATAATATTCATTATGTGTAGTAGAAGATGCAGAGTTTAGAGTTTAGATTTATCCATACATTTGAATAGTGGCACATGGTAAATCTCAAATGTCTGCTCTTCTCTATGAAGCAAAGTGTTCAGGTGAGCGATGTGGTCCATGGCCTCTTGTTACTATGATGCACACCAAGAGTCGAGACTCTCAGGCCCTTCAGGCCTTTGATTATAAGTTATAAGAATCTTGTAGTTACTGTAGGTAGATGAGGAATGTCGTTGCTTTATTTTACAGGAGAAGATTTGCGAGGACAGCTCGTCCTTTGATTTGACGTCTGCTGACTTGGCCACAGTTCTGGAGGAACTTAGTCGTCTGGCGGACAAGTTGTTTGAACTGGCCAAAAATGAGGAAACTTTGGTGGAAATGACGGAATCCAGTGTCATGCCAGGTAACGCAGGGTTCGACACTAACGCGAGTCTAGTAGCCCGAGGCCAGTAAATTTTGCCTCGGACTATCAGAATTTCAGTTATGAGTAGTCCAGCAGACCCATGAAAATTAAGAAGAAACACAATGGAGTGTACTGTCTGATCGTGAACACAGCCGCATAATAATACAGCTCGTAAAACTGCAATATTCAAGTGTACAATCCACACCCAAAATGTAGTTTGGTGGTGGTTTGTTTTACGTCCTATCAAGAATTGTTCACTCATATTAACATCTCACCAATTGTAGATGAAGTACTGTACCGCAAATTTAGACCTATGCTTATAGTGCTCGGGGCTTTAGTAGTGAGGGTTTTTAAACTAATGACCATCATTACATGGAACCTCAGTTTTGGTCCGCTGATTTTACACTAAGGTATGGGACTTGGGCCTAGGGAAAAAAATAGAAGGAAGTATTACTTTTCTTGACTTTCTCTATGTTTTGCTTGCAGATTTTCTTTTGATATTTGGTACATTGCTTTGCCATAACACGTTGCAGATCAAGTTTGAATATAGCTTCAGTCCATTGACTTTTCACAGAGTTGTTGCTTTGTTCTTAGAAAAATACAGTGTATTATCAGTTTTCCAGACTTATTTTGTTCTGCTTGTAGATATTCATTTGATATTTGGTTCATTACTTTGCTATAACAAGTTACAGATGAAGTTTGAATTAGCTTCAGTCCATTGAGTTTCACTAAGCATAAGTTATTGCACTTGGACTTAATGGGCTGAATGATCAGTTTCTGGACTTTTGTTGTTGTTCTTGCAGATATTCATTTGATATTTGGTACACTGCTTTGCCATAGCATGTTACTGGTCAAGTTTGAATTTTGAGATTTTTCGTCAATTTACGACTCTTGGACTTGGAAATATGACACAAATTATTAGTAACTGCAACGTACACAATGAACTTCGAATAATGCTGAGGTCTAATTGTAGAGGACTATGTATTTCCTGCAGGCAATATTCTCAGAATGCTACTTGTATTAAAAAAAGAAAATGATAATAATTTGTTTGTTATTGTTACAGAACCAGAATTCACTTTGGAAGATGTTTTGCGACTTAAATGTAAGTAGTTTCAGGGCTCGACATTAACGCTTGTCCGCTTTTCCGGTACCAGCAGAAACAATTTACGGACAAGTTAATATTGCCAGTACTTGTCCGACTGGACAAGTGATATTTTTTAGGCATTATGTAGAAAAGGTGTCTCAAGAAGTGTATATAAAAATAAAACCAAGAAAATATTTTGTCATTATCGATGATTTAATCGTATCTCAAAGTTGGACAAAGGCTGTGCGTCAAAAGGAGATCGCCGTCTAAATCGGGATCGAAGTTCATTAAAATTGTTCTACTTTCAATCTAAGGATTTTCGTTTCGGGCAACATCGCCTTGTCCTACACTTTTTGGCGCCACTACAGTTGCATCTTGTGAAGTCTTGTCCACCAGAAGCGGATTGAGAAATCAGTGCGCAGTAAACCTTTTTTTCAGTGCTTATGTCGTCAGTGTTTAGAAGGCGCGAAACCTTTCCTCGATAGACATCTCGACTTTGCTTGATTATGATTTTAGGGGAGACAGAGAAAGTGATTAAAAATAATTGTTTGACTGTAAAAGTTGTTTTTATTTTTGTTTACTGAACAAGGACAGTTCTGTTTTTAATTTGGTACAGTTACATTAATAAAAGATAGCATTATTATTAAAATGTTTATTTTAATTGTTTCTTAGGACAAGCAAAATTTGTGTTCGGACAAGTAAATATCAAAGTCACTTGTCCGAATGGACAAGTGGGTAAAAAAGTTAATGTCGAGCCCTGAGTTTTGTAAGTGTGAATAAACTTCTTGCTGAAAAGAAAATCAAATGAAAGTAGTGTAAATATATTTTGTGAATTGAAAATAGATTTCATTCATAAATATGAAATGTGCTTCTTGTTAGAAAGAAAATTATGCAATTTAAGGAGGCTCATTACATTATTTAGTACATGATTCATTAAGCACCTTTTAAAAGCATGGTTTCACATTCGAAAAAGTAATACAAACTCTCAATTATTTATATGAATTTTTTTTTATTTTTCCCGGAATGATGAAAAAGTGTTTTCTTTTGCAAATAAGAGGTTCTAGTATCCAACTTCCCTGTGATTTGGTGCATGATATGATATCTAATAAAAACATGCCCAAGAGACCCCGAAAGAAGTTATGATTTTTTTGAGAAAAAATATTTACGAATATTGAAAATGCTATTTGTTGATATTTTTTAAATTATGGATAAAATCTTCACAAAACAGTTAATTAAATGACCAGACACGTTAGACAAGTATATTTAAAAAGAAATTGAATGAAATGTCTTATTTTCAGATATATTGCTATATTTCAGATTTATTCTCAGCGAGAGAAAAAGTACCGATCCCGATCGAAATTGATAGAAATTACTGAATATGTCATATTTCGTTTAATTATATGGACATTTCATCAAAAATTGACTTTCCTATAAAAATTATTTATGTGTAAACCATTTTACATCAAGGGAGTGTAGTTTCTTATTACAATGCTCTCTATGACTTTTTTGTGTAATTTCGATCGGCTTTGGTCAAATTTGAAAAATCGCAAATATTCTAAATTTTGGCTATTCCATTTCAATTTCTTTTTAAAATATATTTCTCCGACATATCTTTTTCCTAAGTGACACTGTTTTTTGAAGATTTTCATCATAGATTTAAAAATATCAAACAATATATTTTCAATATTAATAAATATTTTTATATTTAAAAAATCGGATTTATATCTGAGTTGTTAGACATGTTTTATTAAACATTCATATATTACATCAATCACAGCAAAATTTGGACTCTAGAATCTCTTTTTTGCAAAGAAAACAACTTTTTTCATATTCCTGGAAAATCACAAAAATTATAATTAAAATAATTGAGAGCTTGTATTACTTTTTCGAAGGCGAGAACTAGTGCATCTTGAAATTGCTTAAACGACTCATTAACTAAAATTTATGTATTGAGCTACCTTAAAGGATTTCTGAAAGAGTCCACCATAAAATTGATCAGCATTTGGGATGAAATGTCAGACACCAATGAAATACATTTATCATTATCACTGTAGCAACCTTCAAACAGCTAGAGGAAGAAATTGACAAAATTGAAGTTCCGAACAAAGAAAAAGGTCTAACAAAGCCCGGAGCGTAAGTGAAAATAAGTTTTCTAACCCTATATATCAAGAGGAAATTGGAGATTCCATGTTATACGTATTAAGGAACAGCAAGCTTTGTTGTTTCTACAATGCAATTAACTGATTTTTGAACTAATGCTTTGTCTCACACATGGTAAGCGGTTTGTGGAGTTGAATGCTGTGTATTCTCTTATTGTAGCGGGATTCATGTTTCAGCACCTTTGGTGATGAAGCAAGTGTACTTGTGTATTGTCACACTTAAACATGAAAATCTCTGTTCATTCATTATCCTACACAACAAATGCAGCGTTATTGTTATGTGTGGAATCATCATTGTTCGTGGGGGACCAATGTTCGTGGATTTCGTGGGTCACTCTTACCCACGAATTTACATCCCCACGAACATGTTTTGTTTTCCATTTGATCTATATAAATATTATGCCGTTCGCATTATTTATCAATTACCCACGAAATTACGTCCCCACGAACCAGCAAAATTTTGGTTACCCACGAACATTGGCCCCCACGAATAAAAATGATTCCACAGAAGTGCATCAGATCCCACTACACCAAATTTAAGATGCGGTGAAATAAATGAACACACACCGTATGTTGGCTCTCCTGTTGGTTCATGGGTATAAATTCCAGCAATCACATGGCTTTTTCATTAGCCAGCAATTTCAAAACAGCTGATAATACAATTCTTGGTAAATTTTCAATGGTCTACATTTATCATTATTTGTGGACGATGATGTACTGTATATATATTTTATGCTCACAATTTTGTCATTTTCATATCAAGGTTTGCTTTAGTGAAATCATTGCATATAGTGGGCACAGATGTCAGATTGGAAGCTAGGGAACAAGGCCTGGGGACGTTGTATATTGCTCTAGTACACAGAATTCTGTTCAAGTTCCTGATATTTTGGAGGACCTATTTTGACAATATAAACTATAGTGGTGCATGATTAAAGTGGGAATGCTTGACTTGGTATTGAATTGAAAGGTCACAGGTTTAAATCTCGGTGTGGACATTTGTTGTGTCCTGGGATAAAGCACTTGGTCCG